>MU224517.1:149748-160902 GCA_018584345.1 Thuja plicata
ATGTGTGTATATATATACACATGTGTATATGTGTATACATGTGTATATATACACATGTATGTATGTGTATATATATATGTGTGTGTACATGTGTATATATACATGTGTGTATATACACACACATGTGCGTGTATATATACACATGTGTGTGCATGTATATACACACATGTGTGTATATGTGTGTATATATACACGTGTGTGTGTATACACATGTGTGTATATATGTGTATGTGTACAAAAACAAAATTCCAATTCCAATTCTAGTTGTGTGGAACCAAACACAGAATTTGCATCTTCTCAGTCATCTTCCAAGTGAACCAAACAGGACAGCCATATTCTAGAATTCATTTTGAGAATAGCACAAACCTAGAATGGATTCAATTCTAGAATTGGCAATTCCAGCATGCACAAATTCCGCCAACCAAACGGGCCCTTAAAGAATCAAATAATTATAAACTATGCAGTGTTTCTCCAAGTTTCCAGGATAGGAGAATGTATAAGCTGGGTAGTACAGACTAATTAGAATGCCTGAATTGAAAGTTTGACTGCACCGAAAGATCTCTAGGTGGGGATGCATACCAATCTTGTCAGGCCAAGCGGTTCTGATAATCTGGTTAATACACTTAATATGAGGAATTGTCACAGCCCTGTGAAGCTAGTTATAGGCATGTGAAGTATCAGTGAGGAATGTGAAGTATGGGAGACAGCATATCATTTGAATGCAACTAGTGACATTTTGGATGTTAAAGTTGCACGTAACTAGCGACATTCGAATTATTCTTTTAAAGTCTTGATTTTATTCCAATTCTTTGTTTCCATAGAAACTTGGCATGCACCAATGACGCTTTATTTGATTTTTGTTTGAGACCAAAGTGTTTCATGGAATCATGATTGAGTTTGGTAATTTTACAATTTAACTTTGCACTTGAGTCTCAACCATTCATTTTACCTTTTATTGAGCTCCCTACACTCTTGGAAGTCATTTGGTTATTCTTTGTAGGTTGGCAACCAAGGTATCAAGTCACTTTCAATAGTGAGGACCCAATTGGATACGATAAAAGTTTTCTACGAACATTGTTGTGTAATAGTAAAAAATGATTATTGACAAGAAAGACACACAGATATGTTTGGAATAAAATAGTGAGAAGCGGACAAAGAATATGAAAATGAAGGTGGAGAAGAAGGAAAATGAGGAGAGAAACTTCTGTTGTCTTCATTTGTGTCCTTGATGCACTGGCTGTCTTTATTATTCAGCTGTTATGTTGTCGGTCACACTTGGCTCTATTTTTCCACGTGTCCTTTATGCATGGTGGACATGAAACTTATTTGTGGGTTTTTGATATGTTTCTCATCTCTGTTCAAGGAACTGATTAATACCAATTTTTTATGGTATCGTTGCATCTTAAATAAAAGTACTTGTTGTCTGATTTCAGAGGGATAATCTTGCTCTATTTTTATGGATGAAGGATACTTTTGCTCTATTTTATCATGATTTGGTTCGATGGCTAAAATGTGCTTTGTTTGTTATGTTGAAAATCTCTCTTAGCATTTGGTCTTTGGTGGTTTCGACTGGATACCAAATACGACAGTCTTCTTATGGTTCGGTGTCAGTTTGGTTTTCTGTCAACAGGTATGCATCTTTAGCAAGTTCTTCTCTGATAAAGAATAGTCGTTATTGGAAAATGACAAGGTATTTTTTTTATGCATATATCTGAGGCATTTTTATAGCAGCACTTGTTATGTGAATATGTTGTTCTATTCACAATTTCTTCAAATGATTCATGAAAAGGGTCGCTGCAAAAATCTTCTTAACTTTCAGCCTTAATATTGGTTTGATAGTTGGATAGTGATGTGAAAGGAATTTGTGTCATTTCGACACTTGATAAAATTCTGTGCAGTGCTTGCATTTTATTTGTAACAAGTTTGTGGTTACGACTGTTAGTTACACAGTTCAGTTGTGTAACGGTTAAGTTGGGAACAACTCGATTGAGTTCGGTTCTTGAGCAAAATATTCTCTTGGAAATATCTTTGAAATTGTATTATGTATACTTCCTATTTATAAAAGGGAAGATGCAGATGTAAAGTGTGTGAAAAAAAAAGAAACTTTTCTCTGAAATGAAGATCATTGAAAGAACATCTTGTATAGTTTATATGTATAAAGTGTATGTGCTGTGAAATGCATACAGTTATATATATAAACTGTATTGACAAAGATTTATTTGAAGAAAGAAGTGAAGGGCTATAGCCCAGGAAGGCAGTTGTAGCTGCTATTGTATGAAGAGGGTTATTGCTCAATAAAAGTACAGGTTCAATAGAAGTGGTTTTTCTCCCTGTGATAAAACCGTAAGGTTTTGAGGGTTTCCCACTCGACAAAAATATTGTCTTGTTTTGTAAGTGATTACTTTCCATGTTATTCATTTTCTACAGCTTATGAATCTGTCATTTAAGAAGTTTGAAGTTAGAACTTGCAATAATTCTTGTTAAATTTATTCTGTTCTGATTCACCCCCCTCTCAGAACTGTCACCACTTCCAACAACTTCGTGGTAAGATTTTGTCTTGTTAAATTTATTCTGTTCTGATTCACCCCCCTCTCAGAACTGTCACCACTTCCAACAACTTCGTGGTAAGATTTTGTCTTCAGAATGCTGTAACCGTGAAATAAAGCGATTGAAGATTTTTTGTTTTTTAAAAAACTCCATGAGAAGCAAGATCAACCAAGTTAACAATAGGAAGAACCTACCAAGTAAGAACAAAAGAGGAAGAAATAACATTCATGATAGAATCTAAACGAAGACTATGATAGATATTACAAGTGGCACCCAATCTCAAATGGAAAAGAAAAGACCCTATGATGGGCCATGCAGCCCAAATCCTCTATTGAATATCATTTCTTTCTTGGAATATAAAGCAGTTGAATACCAGGTAACCAGAGTAGAGAAAATGGCATTAAAAGGTCCTATTAATCAAGAGAAGCAAAATATTATTATCCATAAAGAAAAAAAATTGGTGAAGTAAACTCCAAAGCAAACAACGCTTCATGTTTAGACGAGATGCAAAAGTAGACACTATAGATCTCAGCAAAATTTCACTGCCACAAATTAGGAATTACAATAAGGTAATCCCTTAATTCCGGATAATCCCTCTCGCCAAAGATTGAGGGTTTTTGTTGGATGAAAATGAAATAATTCACAGATCAAGTTTGTAGCTAATACTGCACTTCTATCAGCAAATTTGAGAATGATAAAAAAACAAATTTTCCATTATATTTCGCCACCTATGTACGCTTTCTCATCACCTAATTCACGACGATTATTCTGTTATTGAGTATATCTATAGAGAAAAAAAAAAACGAAAACTTCCAGAGTCCAATTCAGAAATAAATGATCTATCATCAAGATAACATAATGTGATATAATAGAAAACTATATGTAATATTAAAGCTTGCCGAATCTAATTCAATTAAAAAACAACAGAACTGGATTAATTTAGAGCAAAATATCTCATTTCACTTCATTAAAATCATAGAGGGAAAAAGGGTTAAACTGTGGTACCGATGCCTAGAAAAGTCATAAAGTTATCATAAAGTTATCCTTACTACAGATGGGTCACCTGATAGTTTGTGATGTTTCCCCAGGCCCATGCTTCTGTAACTGGACTGCTCCAGAGAATTCAAAAGAAAATCACTCTGTAAGTTAACTGACCCACAGAATTGGCCAGAATTAAAGAGCTCAAAAAACACTTGGTTGAAATGCATGATAAGATCTTTATGTATGATGAAATGTGAAGCATTTCAACTTTTCCTGTTAATTGGTTTGCAATGTCTATACACAATTTGGTATTAGTCATTTCTAAATTTTTGAGTGAATGTAGTTACCACTCAAAATTTTAGATATACTTTTTTTTGAAACTTAGCCAACTTATCTTCAAAGCTACTATTAGGACTGTTATTTTCT
This sequence comes from Thuja plicata, assembly GCA_018584345.1. Classification (NCBI taxonomy): domain Eukaryota; kingdom Viridiplantae; phylum Streptophyta; class Pinopsida; order Cupressales; family Cupressaceae; genus Thuja; species Thuja plicata. Next base: position 153,703 of record MU224517.1, read on the forward strand.
ATTATCTAATGGTTAGGGATGCATAAAAGTTTTCAAAAAACACTTGGTTGAAATTTTATATATATATATATATATATATATATATATATTAAAAACTAAATTCTTAATTTTTTTTAAATTTAGGACTTATGAAAAATAAATAAATATTTATGTTTATAGTAAAAATTGATTTCTATTTAGTTATTTTTTATACAAAGAAAAATAACATTTACTATGTATATCTATAACACTATGCTAATAGTAAAAAAATCTAGCTAATAATATGGCTCTGTTTTGCCGATCAAAAATTTATTTTTGCACGACTCACTGGATTCGCAAATTCATTTCTTGAAAAAACTTTCTGCTGATTTGAATGCTTCCGCTAGGGGTGCCCTTGGCTCTGCTCAGAATTTGCCTTTCTAGGCTCCCAACTCTTCCCTCCCTCACTCGGTATTTTCTAATCATGTGGCTACACCGCATTCTTCCCCTAGGGTTTTTCCTAGGGCACCACCACGGGAGATGTGCCTTGTGGCTCAGGCTAATCAATGGGTTCCTTCTCATTTGCAAAATGCCATAAGGGCTCGCCATCATGGCAACAAACTTTCTACCGGGTCAAGCATTCCACAAAAACCCTCATTTTCTTTACCCCTCAAAAATAGTTTTAAGTGTCTTCGCTCTATTAACATTGGTCAAAATTAGGACGCTCCTCCTTATTCTCCTCCGCATATGTGCTATAATGGAAATACCATGGAGGCTAGGCAAAGGGTTTTTCCTAGGATGATGCCCTCCCGTGCTCCCCTTCATCCTAAGATAACCCTTACGCCCGAAAGGTTCTTGATCTCTTCGCCCACGCCTTACTCCCCTCCACATCGTAGAAATCCAACTAAGGCTCCATTGAGGGATTTCTTGGCTAATAGAAAGAGGACGGACTCTCATGCTTCTATGACTCCCATGAAAGCAACCTACACTCCTCCTCACCGCAGAAAAGAGATTTATGTTAACCCTAACTCTCCTAAATCATAGTTAGCAAATGAGGCTTTTACCCTAGAAATCAAAGATGGTTTAATGGAAAGGACACAATATTTATGTGCTTCTTTTGGGGTAATTTGCAGGTGGAATGGTGTAGGTTTTTCATCAAAAAAAATCACAATCTGGTCAGAGCATCAATTGCAAAACTAAGTAAGTATTGTTTTACTTCCATAAAACTTTATTTTTTGGCTTGTAGCAACAGGGAACTTAAAGAAAAACTACTTTGTGTAGGTTGCCCTAGTTTTAAAGATGTAAACTTTACTATGATTGATTGGATCCCCTTTTTTAATCCCTTTAATCTGACATATTTTCTAATAGAAAGAATTATTTTACTCAAAAATATGTTTGTGGAATTTTTAAATGGGGAACTTCTTAGGAAAATCAGTAATAGATATGGGAAATTTGTAGGTTTTGTAGATGGGAAATTTTTGCACTCTGACAGAGCAATTATCGTAAGGATAAAATTGATAAAAAATACCCTCAAACCTTTAGAAATCAGAGGTAAGTCCGTGACACATAATTAACCTGATCATTCTTAGAGAAGATTTAGATCTAGATGATCCAGTAGCAGATATTTGCGAGGATTTTCTTCATCCTAAGTATAACCTTAGAAATGTCAAGGGCATTCTAGGTGCTAACATGCCTTATAAGCTCAATGTTTCTTTCTTTAATGACAAATGTGGTTTTCTGGTTACTCCTTCTAAACCCCTGGTACAAATTAACCCCCAACAGCCTATCCCGCCCTGGGTTGATGCACCCACCTCTAACCTCCCCATCAATGAGTGTTGCAAGGTTTCAGCCCAACTAGTTAATCCTCTATCATAGGATGATGAGTGAATGACATCTAGTTATGCTTCTCCCTATGCTGCGGAACCATGCCAATCTCCCTCTCAGAAAAAACCTGCTACTGTGAACAAAATTTATTTAGATTCAGACAAATCAAACCTTCCTCCTCATCTAGCAACACATGTTGTTGAACCTCCCATCATGACCCAGTAAAACCCTTTGTCTGACTACTCTAATGTGGCTTCTACAGTTGTCAACAAAAACCTTCAAGGAACAATTTCTAAAGATCTAGCTATTGGGGATTTAGACCTAGGAGCAGGGATCCCTGACATAGAGAAATTCAGGATGAAGTCAAGATTATTTCTGATTATCTTGGGGAATCTTTAACTGATGAGCTGGTGGATCAATTCCTAGATGAGATTTGTGATAGAGAAGAGTTGGCTTTATAGAGGAAACTCCTCATTGAAGGTATCAAGGTAGCTGGCTGCGAGAATACAGCGATGGGACTGGAAGAATTGCTAGTTAGTCTAGAGAATATGGAAATGAGAGATCTAGAATCATTAAGCAATGTCGTTAATAAAGATAGTCATGTATCTCTCCAGACTGTGCAAAGAAATCAAAGAAGAGGGGAAGAAAGTTGAATACAGAACTTAGATCTTTAGCTAGAGAGCTTGTAGGACAGATCAAGATAACATGACTTCTGAATGTAGGGAAGGGGAAGTACCTTCCCACTAAGCCATGAATATCCTAACATGGAATGTTAGGGGCATGAATACCCCTAACAAGAAGTGAATAATTAAACACTGCATTAATAATTCAAAATCAAACATAATTTTAATTTAGGAAACTAAAATGGATAGGACAGATATGCTAAACTTTAAAAATAAGTTAGGTTTCAGGGAACTAGAGGATTCCCCTATGATTGGGGCATTTGGGGGTCTGGCAATCATCTGGGACCCTCGAGGCCTTTCAACTAACATTACAGAGAGAAGGCAATTTTGGATGAGTGGACAAGTTAAAAACTTTAGAAATAATCTAGCCTTTAATATTATTAATGTATATGGTCCAATTCAAAACAGGGATAAACTAACAGTCTGGCATGAAATTGAGTCCTTCCTCAATCATAACTCGAATGTACTTTGTATCTTAGGAGGCGATTTCAATAATATTACTAAAATAACTGATAAAAGAGGGGGTAGCAGCATACTCCCCTTAGCAGCTAGAGATTTCACAATTTGGAAGGATAGGATTTCCCTTCTAGAAATCCCTACTGAAGATAATTCCTTTACCTGGAACAATAGGAGACAAGGCTTCTGCAATATTGCAGAGAAATTAGATAGATTTTTCCTTAAAGGTAGTCTTATTGATTCCAACCACACCTTTGAGGCAAAGATCCTACCTATTTCTGGATCCGATCACTACCCAGTGCAACATAGTATTGTAATGAAATCAAAACCCAAAAAATTGCCCATTCAAATCTGAACAAGCTTGGCTTTGAGACCATAACATTTTGAAATTGATAGAATAATGGTGGTTTGAATCTAATGTGACGGGATCTAAGATGTATATCGTGGTAAATAAGCTGAAAATTATTAAAAGGAAATTGCTAGAGTGGAACTCAGACAAGTTTGCAAACATCTTTAAATCAAAATTGAATCTTGAAGAAGAGTTGAAAAATGTTAATTCTCAGGTTATTCAGTCAGGTATGGATGAAGATCTCTACCTTAAGGAAAAGGAACTCCTTTTAGAATATGAGGAAACATTAGCAAGAGAAGAAATTTTTTGGAGACAGAAATCTAGGGAAACTTGGCTTGAAGTAGGAGATAGAAACACAAATGTTTTCCATAATAGTACTAAACAGAGAAGAAACACTAATAGAATTTCAAGCATTAATAATGAATTGGGACATAGACTCGATGATCCCAAGGAGATCACGACTGAAACAATTCATTACTTCAGTAATATCCTTAACAATTATGGGAGCTCTAACCTAGACAACAAACAAAGTTACTAAAAAACATCCCTAGTGTCATAACAAAACAACACAATAAGATTTTAACAGAGAAATTCTTGATTGAAGAAGTTAAAGAAGCCCTAAATCAGATGAATCCAGATAAATCCCCTGGCCCTAATGGTTTCTCTGTTGTGTTCTTTCAGAAGTGTTGGCACTTCATTGGGAAGGATATTATTGAGGCTCTTGAAGGAGTTAAGAATTCTAGTAAATTGTTGAAAGAAGTCAACAATACCTTCATTTCTCTTATCCCCAAAAAATAAAAACTTGAAAGCCCTAATAATTTTAGAACAATTGCACTCTGAAACACTTTATATAAGCTTCTAACTAAAACCCTATCCCTTAGACTCCAAAAATTCCTTCCTCTACTTATTAGTGAGGAACAAACTGGTTTTGTCCCAGGAAGGTCGATCTTTGATGGAGTCGTCATTGCCCATGTCATTCATTCAGTCCAAATGAACAAAAATCCCAGTATGCTAATCAAGTTAGATATTAAAAAAGCCTACGACAAGGTTGATTGGAGATTCCTTTGTAAATTCTTAGAGGTCTTTGGATTTGCCAAAAGTTGGATCAACCTAATTTTTGAATGCATCTCCACCTCTATGATCTCCATCCTTGTTAATGGGACCCGAAAGGTTTCTTCAGTATTTATAGAGGTTTTCAAAGTAGGGTGACCCCATCTCCCCCTTTTTGTTCATTATCATGGTTGAGGCCTTAGGATGAACTATTTCTAAGGAAAAAGAGATGGGACCTCTCGAGGGTATTGCTATTACCAACAATTTAGATTCAACTACTCATCAGTAATTTGTTGAAGACACTATGCTAGATGGTGTGGGCAACATAACAGAAGCAAGGTCCTTTGGTAGGATTTTGGATACATTTACCAAGGCATCAAAGCAAGAAATTAACCCAGATAAATCTTAAATCTTTTTCTTTAACACAAATATTAAGGTAGAATCAAACATATGTCAAATCCTAAAGTTTAAGAGAGGTAAGTTTCCTTGCAGGTACTTAGGCCTCCCTTTAGAGAGATGCAGTAGATCCTCAGATATCTGAAATCCCATGATAGAAAATATTAAAAACAAAATGATCTCATGCAAAGGAAGATGACTATCCTCAGTTGGTAGAGCTACCATGGTAAGGTCTGTGTTAGCAGCTATGCCAACATACCATCTATACTGTATCCATCTTCTCTCAAACAAACAGAAAGAATTAAATAAACATCTAAGGACATTTTTGGCAAGGATGTGGTGAAAAGAAGAAAATCCCTCTGATCTCTTAGGACAAAGTTTGTAGACCAAAAGATGAGGGTGGTGTGGGTCTCAAAAACATAGGTGACTGAGGGAAAGCCCTTGGTGCAATGTTAATTTGGAGAATGTTTAGGAATCCTGAGTCCAAATGGGCAAAGATTCTTATTTCTAAAGATTTGAATGAGAACTACTACTTCAATATTTTTAGGGAATTAAATCCTCCTAGAGGATCTAGAATCTGGAACTTTATGTTAGATCATCGACACATCATTATGGATAAACTTATGTGGAATCTAGGCACAGGTGAAGAGGCTCTTTTTTGGATAGATTCTTGGGGAGGATATGAAGTCTTAGAAACAGAACTAAACAATATTGCTCTCAAAACCCACTTAGAGGAAAGGATTGGGATTTTCTTTAGAGATTGTATATTTTCAATGGAGAAGATTGGGTATGGAAATCATTCAAGGAGGTAAGGATATCATCAGATGATGAGAAGCTATTAAAGGAGACTCTTGACAAAAGAAGAATTGTACTAAATAATAGTAAGGACATGTTGGTTTGGGATGGCTCAAAAAATGGAGAATACAATACTAGAGATGGATACAACCTCATCATTAAATGCTACAAGAGATCCAAGACTAAAATCCCTACAAACTTATGTTGGAACAAAAATTGTTTACCTAAAGCTAGTTTTTGTTCTTGGTTGGCCCTTAGTAATAGACTCCTAACAGTAGATCGATTTAAGAAAATGGGGTTCTTAGGACCCAACATATTCCCTCTTTTTGAAAATAATGAAGAAGATATTGATCATTTATTCTTGAACTGCCCCTATGCGAACCAATGTTGGAAATGGATCTCAAAAAATTTGGGTTGGTTATCTGCCTTCTCTAATTCACTCTTGGCTATGCTCTAAGCCTGACCTGCTATTAAAAAGGGGAGTATCTATGCTAACCTATGGATTATGGCCCCTTCAATTCTAATATTGGAAATTTGGAAAGAGAGAAATAGGGGAATCTTTAAGGAAGAGAGAATGGATTGTAAGCAAATTATAAATAAGATTGCAGCAGTTATTATAGAAACTATTAATAGTCGAACTACTAAAATTCAAAAGTTGGATCTCCATATGAGTCATTGAGATGACAAAATGAGAGGCAATTGGATTGGTCTCTCTCTCCCTCCCTTTATTGGTGAGGGGGATCAAGTGAAGGAACTCAAAAGGAAAAATTGTAAATGGCTCCCACCCAAGGATGGATGGTTTAAACTAAATTTTGATGGAGCTTCTAGGGGAAACCCTAGAGTTGTAGGCATCGGTTGTTGTATTCATAACAATGAAGGAATTGAAATTGCAAATTTGGCTACTCCTGTTGGATTTGAAACTAACAACTGGGTAGAAATTATGGCTTTAGTTAGAGGTCTACAAAAGTGTAGAATCTTAGGAGTAGAAAATTTAGATATTGAAGGGGATTCTGCAGTCATTATAAATGCCTTAATGAAAGGATCCACACAAAATTGGAAACTAATTTCACTTCTCTCCCAAGATTTAACCTTATGTAAAACATTTGAAAATACTACCATTAACCATATCTATCAGGATGGAAATAAAAGGGCCGATGAACTAGCTAACCTTGGGGCAGACGACATTACCTTATTATAGTATAGAAAACTTGTATAGGGATATACTCTGGGTTCTCTAGATTTACAGGAACTTTAGTGATACTCAAAATTCTTACCCCTAGATTAAGGTAGGAGTCTAGCTTACAACTCTTCCCTTCTTACCATGGCCCCCAAGGAGATCTCCCCTTTAAACACTAGGATTTTTTGTGGTTACCTGGGATTAGGTTGACAACATCAGTGTTTTCCCTAAGTTCCACCCCCTGCATCTAATCATAGAAATATTGATGTCGATCCTTGTTATCAGCAATTGAGTCTACATTTCTGCACTGTAGTCTTGAGTGTAGAACTTACATGAAGGATCTATCATAAGATAATGGGGAAACTGGCTATGTTTTTGCCCTGTGGTTTATTAAGGCTTTTTGAACATTTAATGATACTCTATGTAGATTTAAAAGATCTATGGTATTCTCGGCATACTTCCCTTCTAAGAAGCTCATACACCTATATAATACACTTATATATATATATATA
>MU224517.1:161002-173926 GCA_018584345.1 Thuja plicata
TATATATGTATGTATGTATGTATGTATGTATAGACATGTATATCTATATGTGTGTGTGTGTGTGTGTGTCGGTATTCATATCTATATATATATGTATATCTATAGGTATATAAATATATATATATATATATATACATATATATGTATGATTATTTTCATATGTGCACAGGTATGTATATATACATATTAAATACAATATACATATTCATCTATAATTTATACATTTCGATGTGTACATATATATATATAATTATTTATATTAATATATATTTATAGAAAATATTATACATTCATATATATACTTATATAATTTTTCCCATACTTATATTTACGTTTCTATCACTCGTTTTTTTTCCTAAACAGAGAAGATATGTAGGCAACTAGTAAAGTATGATCTTAATATGATGTTGGAAAAATAGAAAATATGATCTCACATTCTTTATTAATTACATTCTCAAACCAAATTTAAGGGATATATAATTTTAGATCGGGTAAGGACAATTCTAAACTAGTATTTTAGAAAATTGGGATTTCCCAAATTTAGTCTTTCCCTTACCATCTATCCCATCTTTGTCATGGCGCAATTTCTCATAATTAGTCTTAACTTGTATTAGACAAGTATATAGTCTTGCAAAGATCAAGAAATCATTAACATCACATCCCTGGATCGGCACCCAACTGAAATTAATAAGTACTTTCTATTAATAGATTAAAACTAAAGTATTCCTCTAAGTAAACCAAACGGATTAAGATTAACAATATGTTACAAGTAGGTAATCATTATAATTCAAATTAATCGTGGTACCTAGTAATCAGTAATTAATATAGAAGTGGGGTTTAATAATGACTTATATGTATGCAATCTCAAAAATATCTTGGAGAGTCGGGAGCAAGTGAAATCATTATAGCTATCATTAAATGCTTTTACACAAATGATTATTAATATGCAGATTCTCACCATATTTCTGAAAATAAAGTAGAGTATCTAGCAAGAAGGAAGAAACAGAACAGAGGATGGAGTCAAAGCTAATTACCTTTGTTCTTAATTACTATCAAGCTATGGCATTCAGGGGAACAATAAAACCAGAACGACAGAATCAGATGTTAAACCCTTTGTTGGATTCCACAAGAAGGGAACTGGAGAGAGGGGTAGGAGATTATCACTTTGACAATGAGCTCACATTCAAAACAAATGGGACTATTGTAGACCATTTTTTATATCTTTCCTTCTTTGCAGGTCATAAGAAAGAAGAGATCATTAAGATTGTGAAGATTATCTTTGTCAAGGATATAATAGGTGGGCTGGAAAATATGGTCCATAGTATAGATAATCATTTGACAATCCCACACCCAGAGACTATAATGAAGATAGAGATCAAAAATCTTTTAAGGCTATCCCAATATCTCAACAAATTCCTATGATGACATTTAAAGATGAGAGGCGGTTCGATGGATGCTAGACTACTGGATAGCTGAAGGGTACGATATTCTAGTGGAAATGGACCGAGAAGATAGGAATAATTTTCATATCATCTCCCTGGAAGTGAAGAAATGCTCTCGGCATTCCAATAACGTAGCTCCAGTGGATGAGGCCATTGTTATCATCAGGAAGAAGGATGATACATGGAGTTTCCAAGAGCTACAAAAAGACTAAGCTGGATAACAAATAAACAAAGAAACAAGGGTATCTTTTTTTATTTTGTTTTGAGCAGAATGCATATGGTTAGATAGTAAATCTATAAGATGAATAGAGATTTCTTATGATAGAATAGGGATACCTAGACTCTTTAAACTCTAGATACCAACATGAACACAGGATAGATAAGGCTTTTTTGATTTGGATAATGGCTTCTGAGAAGCCCAAACTCTATATATGAATATGTTATATTATTCAGTAGGGTTTTTTACTAACAAGCAATGGCTGAGAAATGTTCATCTCTTAGGGTGAAGACATGCCTCCTATAAAAGAAAGTAAGTGTATGAAGTTAAATGCATAAAAACTTTAAGATAATACCTAGTAACTTCTAGTATAAGGAAATGCTCTAGTAACAACATAATTATATTAGGGGAAGTAAATTAATACTTGCTCTTGTGAGTTTAAAATTGGTGTCTGTTCTAATTCTAACATTCTACATATGCCATGGAACCCATATCCTTATATACATATATATGTTGATTTATATATATTTATATGAATTCTCATATTACCATTTATACTCATACATTTATATACACATATATAAATATATTATCTCAGAATTTTATATATATATATATATATATATATAATTCTGAGATAATATATGTATATACTTATAATTTGAGTCATAAATGTAATCTTATCTTTACATTTTTGAGAAGCAGATATCTATATTTTTTTATTAAGGTAACAACAGGTTTTGAAGGGGCCCCAAAACCCTATACAAAATAGTCACAAAAGATATTCAATAATGCCCTCCAAATGAAACGGGTCAAGACCACATTGAGGGTTTTACAATAGACACCCACAACCTTGGAGAGACAAAGCATGAAACAAACTTCATGCAAACCCAAGCTAAAGACAAATCCAAGTCTAGGATTTACCTTTAGCACCCTTTTGATGGGAACGAAGAGTCATATCAAAGGAAGAGGACATCTTGAATTTTTTTCCTTTAATAGTAATCCAGCCCTCTTCAACACTAGCTGCCTCGTCCTGCCAATGTGGAGGATCATCAACCACACCAGAACAATCAAAGCTACCAGGAGGGGTAGCCAAAATGCTAGTGGCTTCAACAGAAGAAACATCCACAAAACCATTAACTGCCACCACCCCTACATCACTAGAGGATACCAGAGACACAGCAACCCCCACCAAACTAGGTGATGGTACCACCAGGGAGTCAATCACTGGAAAACACGCAGGAGCCACAACCAAACCAGCAAGATGAGGCAAAACCTGCATAGCCACCTGGGAGAAACTTTTCAGTGAGAAAGGCTTCTTTTCCACCACATAGTGTTGAGCAGAAGCACCGTTCCACCAAGATGCATTAGTTTTATTTTTAAACCCATTCCACATTGAGCAGCCATATGCCCTATTTTAAAACACCTTCTACATCTAAAGGGGATCCCTTCATAATCCAGAGACTGATTCCATCTTCCTTTAGAGGATTTGATCACTATCTCTATGGGAAGACCCTTAGAGAGATCAATATCCACAAGAATGCGAGCATAAGTAGAGTGGAGAATGTCAGAAGAATCACCATCCACTAATAAAAATTCCCTAAGAGCATTACCAGTCCCCTCCAGCAGAGAGTTGATCCATAAATGCAGGGGAAGATTAGGAAGACGGACCCAAATAGGATACATGATGAAGGAATTCAAGATAGGGTTAAAATCGATATGCCAGGGCTTAACCATGAGCATAAAACGATCCTCCCAACTGAAAAATGTTCAATTAGCAACTTATTTCTATCCAAAACATCTTCAAATTTTGTTATAAAATACCCCTTGGCCAAGGGAAATATGTGCACCGTATCTACGAGGATAGGCTCCCAATGACTAGAGATCCATTCATGAAGATTCAGGAGGCTAGGACAAAAACCTTTGAACCTGCAAATTAAGGCTTGGGAAAAAAACATAGAAATATTATTGTTTATTTCCTCCTCCACATCCACATCCACCATAATAGAGATTAGATTAGAAATAGGAACAGGCTCATGGTTTGCTCCCAACTTTAGCATAGAATCTACCCTACCAGTAGAGGAGGGCTCCGCAATCAGCACATGGGGGCCTTTAACCCCACCCTTCCCACCAGAAGCAGAAGTTGAAACCCCTGAAACCCACATAGAAGCATCATTCACACTGCCCACACCAGGTACCGCATGAGCTACACCCACACCATAGGAACCGTAAGAAGTCTGACGACCAATAGCTTCGGCAGAGGCTGCAGTAGCGGTAGCATCAACGGTGGCAACATCAGAAGTAGTAGCAACAACGGTAGCAGGAGGAGCCTGAGCACCATCAGAAAGGGCAGCCTCAGCATCAGAAAATGTGCTAAACACAGCAGCAGATATATATATATATTATTATACTTATATATACATATATATTTATATATACACCTATATATATAGGTATATATATATAATTTAATGGATATATATTTTTCTTTATTGAATGTTTTTCCTTTATATTCCTTCAGCCTTAGTCATTTGATGTAATAACCTCCCTCCCTTTGATGGCTTTAATCACCTTCATTCTGCAACTAAGCATCTTGGTTTAATCCAGATCTTCTTCTTGATCCCCTTCCTCTTCCTTCGGTCTCCTCACATTTCCCCCTATTTCCCTCTGGTCCTAATCAAGTTTTTTGTCTTCACTTGTCGTATCCCTCTAGATTTCAAATGATGATGCTTTGCATCTCTTTTCTTTCATCCTTTCCCCTTCTTATCTATGATATTTAAATCTCTTCCCTTCCATCCCACTGCACCATCCCCTTGAAGCCTCTCACCCTGATCTCCTTAGAATGTCAACTCCCATTAAGCTAAGAGGCCCTAGGGTGCAGATTGCCTTCGATGGACCTATAAAAGGTAAAAGACTAAAAAATGTCCTTCTATCCTCCCACTTTTTGGTCATCAGAGTTGTCTACAGGGTTTTAGGTAGAGATATTATATTTAACTCTAACAAATATCAGGTTAACTTCGAGATTTTGGGCCTTTTTATTTTTGTTGTCTTTCAAGTTGATGCTGATAAACTTCATATAGGCACTCTCTGTAGAAGGATTTTCAAAAATATGTATTTAGGGGATTTAGATAAATTTTTGGCCAACATTAGGAGTGATCTTACTATCCCTAAACCATAATTCTATGATACTCCTATCATTGGGGGTAGAACGGTTCCTGCATATCCCATATTGATCACTGAAGACTTAGAATATTCAGTGAGTTAGGATCCCATTGTTAAGACAAATCTCAACTTTCTGCTTTGTTTATGTCATGTATGTGCCCCTGAATCTCCTAATTGGATAGACAACTACAACATCAAGGATCAAGTCAATGCTTGGAAAAATGATGAAGAACATAGCTGTTGCATTGAGCCGCCCATCCCTTCAAGACATCTCAATGTTGGTAATGAAGATGATACCTTAGAACTATGATAATCAGACTCACTTTCGTTTCATGGAAGATTCTTAGCACTCCTTTCTGGTCTTAAATGTTCCTCCTTTTTAATTATAAACATATCAAATTGGAGAATAATATTTAATCAATATTCTTAACCTTTTTACATGTCTATGTGAACATCCTTTCCTATTCTTGTGTACTTCTACACCATTATATTCCCTTACCTTTTCATATATTTTCTTTCATATTTTCAATTACATGTATACATATACAAGATTGTGATTATGTGTGTGTGCGCGCACGTGCTTATTCTTATATTCATCCACATAGACATTCTTGCTTTCTTTATGTATACATTTTTTTAATTTATTCCTATCTATATCTATTTGTGTGTGTGTGTGTGTGTGTGTGTGTGTATTCTTATATATTCTTATTTATTTTCATATATTAAAAATATATATATTTCTATTGTTTCATACACTATTTATATATTTATTCATACACAATCTATATATACATCCATCCATCCATCCACACACCCACCCACCCACCCACCCATCTATCTATCTATCTATTTGAGGGTCACCCAAGAGTATTTAGCCTTGCAAGGTGATCCTTACTGATTCACAAGGGATTCCACGTGCCCCATGCTACTTGGGTTACAGCGTAAGTGATCACGATGCTTTCGACTACTGGACTTTCACCATCTAGGGTGTTGTATTCCACTATTTCAAATTTTCCTAGCAGCATGACTCTTAGATTAAATATCTAATATGTAGATATAGGTATATATAATAGTTATATATTACCCCTAACTTTTTAATATAAGATGTATTTTCCTTATAAATAAAAATAACAAAATTTCCTAGATCATTAGTTCATTAGGATTACAAATATTAAGTGTGTGTGTGTGTGTGTGTGTGTGTCCAGGAATCTAGCACAACTTTGTTGGATTGCACTTGAATCTGCATTAGTTGTATTTTCCCTATTTATTCTCCTATATATTTTCCTGCAAAATCGACGTTAGCACAAAATAGTACTCAATATTTATATGACACTTACTCTATTCTAAGTTAGTAAGGGTAATTTGACCCTAGGAACTGTCTCTAGGTCGGGCTTCACAGAATCCTAATTCTCGTCTTGAGGGATATATAAGATCCACTCTAAGCAATCAGACTATCAACCGTCTTTCCATAGAGCATTGTTCCTAGGTTCTCTTGGATACGGACACCATTATCCAAGCCTACGCATATGTATATGACTAGCTATCAGTATATATACTGCCTCCATGAGATTATAACAATCTTGAGACTAGGGAAACTATAACAATTTCCTCTAGCCCCCTCCAGATAGGAATCCATCTCTAATGAATATAAGATTCATTGTATATGGTATCCAAATCATCAATTTAGGTTACATCCCCTGAGACTAGGGAAACCATGACAATCCCCTCTAGCCCCCTCCAAATTGGAATCCATCTCTAATGAATATAAGATTCATTCTATATGGTATCCAAATCATCATTTTTGGGCACATACCCTAAGGCTAGGGAAACCATGACAATCTCCGCTAGCCCCCCTATAGATATAGGAATCCCATCTCTAATGAACATAATATTCATTCTCTATAGTATTCTATATCATCATTTTTGGAATCGCATCTCTAATGAATTTAACATTCATTCTATATGGTCTTCGGAATCATTATTTGGGGCACATAAAATTGTACAATATTATCATTGATTATAAAATTAATACTAAGTTTATTCAAAATAACACTTAATTTTGTACAGTATATATAAAGAATAATTCAATGATAAATTACATGAATATATATATATATATAATTTATGAAAATTCATATATTTTATTATTTTATAAGAATAATAATTCCGATCTGATGACATGTAACCCATTAGATGTTTGACACTGTTAAGTTGAAGATAATGCAAGGCATTAACATAGTTAATGTATTGTATTGTCATTGATGGAAAATTAATATCATCTGTACAGTCATGTACATAATGCCAAAGACTTCAGAGAATCAATGGAACAAAGGTTATGCTTTCAACAATGCATAAAAGTCAAGTATTTGTTAGAGTACATAGTTAATCTTCACTTATTAATTATATCATGTTGATATTAATTAATAAGTTAGTCATACTCTATTTTTCTCTTAAGCTTTCTCTTAGGTTAGTTTTTCCCCTTTTAGGGTTTCATTCACCTTTAAGGTCGAATGCTTGTATTTGTTTTTTCATTCTCTCATAATACATTTTTAGCTCTGACATTTTTGAGCACAAGAGGTTTTTTGTTTTTTCTATATTTTTGCTTCATTCTTTGTGACAGGTTTATTGCATGCAGCTGGATCTTAGAGTTGAATCTGATATTTTATCAGTTTCTACATGGTATCAGAGCTATTCTACTGCAGCTTGTTCAAAGTTTGCTGAAGCTGTGGATCAAGCCCTTTCTTACTAGGGTTTTTCTATCACTTTGAAGGAGGCACTATTTTCTGGAGTCATTTGAGCAAAAATAGACTCTACCATTGCGTTTAGAAGGCCCAGGAGAGTCGAAATACATATAAAGTTTGACTATTTTAGCTACTGTGACCACAGGCAAAAAAATTTAGCCTTTTAGGGCCGTACGGGCACAAAAATCAAGGCAAAACTCAAAAAAATAAAAAAAACATGTTTTTTCATCAAATTTGGGCGTTGCCAGCGTGCACCACCACCGCACCGCCCAGCCGCTCTGCCACCACCCGCGCTTAGCCCGGCCGCCGCCGCCTCCCCACCTGGTCGCCACCTCCACCGGCGTCGCTACCCACGGGTCACCGCCACACCGCCAGATGTCCCGTGATGGCCATACGACCGTCAAATTATTTGCAGGGACTGTGTTTTTCCAGGGAGCGTGTATTTTGGAGGGGCACTTAGTGTTTTGGCCGTAACTTGAGCATACAGTGTCTATTTTTTAAAAATAAAATATCACCGGAAAGGTGTTTCTGAGCCTGTCGCATTGGTGTAGGTCTCATTTCTTGATTTTGCCATTTGCTTTCCATTTTTTGCAGTCAAAGATGTACCTTCCTCTATGCTCCTATTATGCTTCTGGAACTCAGGTTTTTTTCTCGTTTCTTGTGCTTTCATAGTAATTTGTGGTGTACGAGGGATAGTATTATACATTGTGGGGGGTGCATTTTCTTTTCTGCAATTTTCTTCAGAAAGACCCTTCTACTTCTGTCTTATTCTTCTTTCAATGTCAGGCCCCTCTGTGGCCCGACTAACACCTCATAACTACCACACATAGAAGCCACACATGACCAGACTCCTCATGTCACAAGGTTTATGGTCCTGCATGGATGTAGCTCAACCAGTTCTTTAGAGGCCTTATGAGGCTCTTATGCACAGAAATAGGATGGATGAGGCAATGGGCCTCATTGCCATGAATATTTTAGATGGGTTGTTGTTCCACCTGGATGGTCTGACTACACCCAGGGATATGTGGGATAATTTCTCCACCTTGTTTGGCACCATGAATCAGTTCAGGATTCTCCAGATAGATTGAGAGTTCACCTCCTTGGCACCTAAATCATTCACCATCATTGAGGACTTCCTGATGAAGTTCAAGTCTCTTCGATCTATTTTACAGGTTGTTGGAAGGATGAAGTCAGATGATGAGTGTATCTTTCTGATACTCTCAAAGTTGCGTGGCCCTTATCAGATTTTCACTTCTACCTTCTACTCCACTATGGATGCACTGGGTGCTCGATATGTTATGCCCTCTTTTGAGACCTTCTGTGATAGGTTAACTCATGAGCAGTCCAAGCTCAATTAGATGAATTCTCTTACAGGTTCATAGTCATAGGTATTGCTTGCCAAGTCAGCTCAGACTACACAGAAGCCGAAGCCACAGCCGATATCTGATTCCTCTTCTCAGCACTCTACTGGCCCACCATCTTCTTCTAAGAAGGAGAAACAGAAGACTCAGAACCCTACTTGTTCCTATTGTCAAAAGGGGCCCGATGATGAGTCACAGTGTTTTCAGAAGGATTTGATGGCTATGAGAAATAGATTGTAGATTTGCAAGCTCTCCTTCAGAAGAGCACTATTTCCTCTCCATCCTCTTTCACCTCATAGGAGTCTTCTTTTTAGTCTTCTACCTCTTCTTCAACATCTGGATAGGATTTTGGACAGGGTCATGCATTACAGGCTTCCGTTGCATCCCCTTCCCAGGTCCCTTGGATACTGGATTCAAGTGCTTCTCACCATATGGCATCTTCTCAGGATTTGTTCTCTTCTTTTGAGGCTTCTCCTATTCCTCGTATTCTCATGGGGAATAACACTGTACAGACAGTCTATGGGACAGGTTTGGTCAGCATTCAGGATGGCACATTCAATGATGTATTGTATGTTCCATCTCTATCTGCAAACCTTCTCTCAATTTATCAGATTACAAGCAGTGGGTCAGGGAAGACAGTTGAGTTCATGGAAAATTTAGTCTTCATCAGGGATAGTGAGACAGGAGGCATTATTTCTACAGGGATAGTTGATCATTCCACCCGTCTCTACACCTTCTCTCATTTGGGTCCACCATCTCCATTGTCGGAGCACAGCTCTCCTCTTTCAAGAGAGCATCATGAGGTGCAGTCAGGTCGCTTGAACCTTTGTGTTGTTCTCAAGACCAATGTTGTGACAGCCACACCACATCCTAAGGCATACTTTTCTTCTTCAGCACTGCTTGACCCTCCAGCTCCATTCATCGAGCCACCAGGTGCAGTTGTTGAGGACTCTATAGAGGACATTCATCTCCTCTTTGATGACAGTGTCAGCACACCTGTCATACCACTTACATTGGGGATTCCCTTTCAGGATCCTCGTGTCTATTCCTTTGAGCATCAGCTCAGCCTTCTAGTGACACCTCATCTTTCGAGGTCACCTCTTCAGTGCTCACTTCCTTTCACTCCTTTGTACTGGAGTCTTGGTGGTTTGTTCATTGATCCAGGGGTTCTTTCATTCTGGGGGGCTTTGGAGCCTCGAATCTCTCTCATAGGGGGGGTTGGTAGCACACATTGTACTTATGGCTTTGAGAAAGTCTCTTGAAGTCATTCTTTTTGTCTTTGCTTACTTTTATATCTCTTTTTGGAGAGGAGTTTTTCCCACTGGGTTTTCTCCTTTGTCTCCAGTTTACAGAGATTTCCTTGTTTGGGTACCTGATCAGGCCTTGTTGTCGGGACCCTCCTTTCCTGCTTTCATAGTTGTGCTAGGTTTGCTTACCTCTTGAGCTTCACTTAAGGGGGGGTGTTAGAGAATATAGTTAATCTTCACTTATTAATTATATTATGTTGATATTAATTAATAAGTTAGTCGTACTCTATTTTTCTCTTAAGCTTTCTCTTAGGTTAGTTTTTCCCCTTTTAGGGTTTCATTCACCTTTAAGGTCAAATGCTTGTATTTTTTTTTCATTCTCTCATAATATATTTTGAGCTCTGACATTTTTGAGCACAAGAGGTTTTTTTTTTTCCATATTTTTGCTTCATTCTTTGTGACAGGTTTATTGCATGCAGCTGGATCTTGGAGTTGAATCTGATATTTTATAAGTTTCTACAGTATTCACTTAGTGACAAACAACACTGACGGAGTGCACACCGATGGTCAGAGCAAAGAAGAACAGTCACAGTGATACCTGATGAGCTAAAGTATAGTGTTTGCTGATGAAGCAAAACCACAAGATGCCCGACGAGCTAAAAATAGAGTTGCCCAACGAGTAAAATTCCAATTATACCCGACGGACGGAGATCTCAAAGCTAACTAGATTATCATCGATGAAACTGTTAGTTGTCACTCACAACTAACTACAGAGGTGACCAACGGAACAGAGAGTTCAGAAAATGACAAAATATCTAGCTGGCAAGAGCTAAAGATAGACTTAACTGGTTGTTTTCTTTGTTTTATTCGACTAGAGTTAAGCGGTTGATTTAAAGGTGATTTATACAGTTGGCAAGAAGATAATTACAAGACAAATCAGGAATTATGCTTTAAATCTAATTGGATGGATTGTTTTTCACACCAAGAATCAAGAAATAGTAAATATCATGTCTATATAAGAGACAAGCTTAATTAATTTACGAATGGGATTAAGGGGAGCAAATAGAAAGAGGATGTTGAAAAGAAACTGATGAAGAATAACTTCATACAGTCCTGACCAATCAAGCTGAAGGAGAGCTAAGGAATTTTGTAGACACCAATGAACAGTGAAGCACAACATCACAGAGCAGAAAGTGTGGAGCACAAAGAATTGAATTGATACATTGATCAGAGAGGTAATGTACTTAAATAGATCTAAAAATCTACAATTCAAAGTTGCAATATGAACAGGTCATAGTATTTCAGTTTAACCATTGAAGCATCAAGTCTCTTAACTAAGTAGGACTTAACAGTCTTCTATATATTAAGGTACATCTCAAGGAGTGCAAAAAAGATTGATTCATGAAAGTAGCATTGGACTTGCCCGATATCTATTGACAATCTAAGGAGGCTGATTCAAGGATGGTAGCAATAGATGCCTGATACTAAGTGACAATGTCTATGTATAAAATCCTCTAACAAGGTCACACTTAATAGTGTGTTTGTAACCTTTAACAGGGTTGGCTCCTAACAGGGCTCACTTCATAAGAGTAAAAATTTGGGGAACCGGTCCCAGTGGTTTTTTCCCTAACAGGATTTCCACGTTAGAAAATCATGTGTTATGTGTGTACAATTCATTTCTTTATTGTTTTATATCTGACATAGTTAACACTAGATTGATCGGTATACTCTGCTTATTTACTTAGTTTTAGTAAATAGTTATACTGCTTATCGGTAATCAAGAAAGAATAAGGATTGAAAAAGACCACCAACAGACAGTTAATCATTATAATTATTTCATGGCATGCATCTTGTAGGGACATAATAATTTGAGGTTTATTGATTGGTGGTTAAGTTTGGAGGATAAATTTTTGAGACCACTGATTCACCACCCNTCCCCCCCCCCCCCCCCCCCCTCTTAGTTATTACTAACAATTGGTATCAGAGATTGTGTGCTTAGAAAGGAAGGTTTCAAGACCTAAGTCAAGATCACAAGATGAATAGATGAGATGTGCCCAAGTTAAACAAAGACAACTTTGCTTCATGGCAAAGTAGAATAAAACTCCACTTATAAGGTATTGGCAATGATGTTACTCAATTCCTAGATACTAAATATGTGTTTCCCATAGGAGTATTGACAGTAGAACAATTGAGAGATAAGCATGAACACAACTGCATAGTCATAGAGCTTTCTTCCTCACTCTCTGATGTTGAATTTGAAGATGTCAAAGATTGCAAAACTGCAAAGAAGATGTGGGACAAACTGAAACTTGTACATGAAGGTGATACAAATGTTCTGAGAGCCAAGGAAGAAATCCTTAGAGAAAAATTTGATGATCTCAGAATGAAAAAGGAGAAAACATTACACAGTACAGCATAAGAATAAAATAAGTATTCAATGCTATACGAGGAGTTGGAGGTACACTTGAAGAGGAGACAGTTGTAAGTAAAATATTAAGAATCTTACTGCCTATATATGCTATTATAGTTTCTTTCATTCAAGAAATGAGAGCAGTAGCAAAAAATATAGTTACTCTTGATAGTTTAATTGGTAGACTAATTTCATTTGAGATGAATAACTTTGATAGTAGTGTCTTACCAAACTTAAAGTCTGCATTTAAGTCTTCTATGAGAATAAGCAAATCAAGTCATAGACACACATCTAGAAGAGATAGTGAAAGTGAAAGTGAAGAAGAAGATCTAGATGAAATAGAA
>MU224517.1:194648-207199 GCA_018584345.1 Thuja plicata
GTCCACTGATTCCCCCCCCCCCCCCCCTCTCAGTTATTACTAACATGATCTTATTATTATTATTATTATACTTTCTATTATATATAAGTTTGATCCAAATATCTTAGACCATTTGATTATATAATCTAGTATAATTTCATATATATATTTGATATCTGTATAATTCTTATAAAATTCAGAATTATATTTTATACTTTAGATATTCTATTATCTATATAATTTAGATTTATATATTATAACTATATAAATATATCTAACATACCTGGCACATAATTCTGATTTGATTGTTTTGGAATAGCAATAATATTATTGACGTGGCTAAATTTCCAATATTCTCTCTACCAAGTGATATATGTTTTAACAATTGATTTTTATCCTTGTTGTGTTGTTTTTTCCCTTGTACCCTGTCATCGACGCCATTTATATATGGGAGTGGGAGGGGGAGTCATGTCCCCTTGATACTTGGTCGCACCCTTAGGGGTGCGACTGGTAGTGAGCCAAATAGTAGTGAGAAAATCGACAGTGAGCCCTTGTAAAAATACCTTAACCAATGTTCATTTCATGAGAATTAGTTTCTTCGTGGTTTTTCCTAGTTTAGGTTTCCACGTAAATTATGGTGTTTATTGTGTTGATGGTTTTGTGCTTTCATTTTTTTATCATTTATAAGCTTTTGATTGGTTTAAGTATTTACCGAATTAACATAAGTGAAGAAAAATGTTTGTTTATAACTAATTCACCCCNCCCCCCTCTCATTTCTTCAGCCTATTCAGCAAAAAATGCACTCAAATCTCTCAAAAGATTATCCAATGACACTCAAAAAGCTCTAATACCATGTAAAAAAGGGTATGGAGATAGCCACCCAGATCTAGAGGCCTAATGAAAATCACAAGAACAAGAGAGAATCATTATAAAAATAATAAATTGTGTCCTCATCAGGAATGTCACATCTTGACTTTGTGTATCCTAGTTTTAAGGAGATATTGTGGACTCTATGGACTTTAATTGCCTATGTTTGACTTTATTAGAGACTTTGACTAATGATTAGATTGGTTCAACACATGAGTATTATGCATTATGGATAATCTTTTATGGATGTTTAATTAATTCTTTACTCTTATATGTTAGTACTATGAATGGTTTAAACATTTAAATTATTATTTCAAAATGTAGTAAAAAATTCAGCTATAGATTATGATTTATGTACTAATGTACAGATAAAAATTTGAGTGTCATATATTTTGGACATGTTTGAAGGCAAGAATGAAGTCTAGATAGAGGTGGTTAGGAATGTGGGATTAGTAGGGTGACAAAATATAGCACTCACACACACATACTTGTTTGATATTGATGCATATATTACTAAGAGCTAACCTTTTTTATGAGTTAATTGTGAATTTTTATTTGCATGTTTATGGATGTTTGTTAGAATGAGAAAAAAGAAAAGTTAATGATTAATTTGGAAAATATATTTAATGTTTAATAGTATGATTATCTTAGTACACATATTTATTTTAAAAGGGGAGGGGTAAAAATTTATTGAATAAAAAATAACATAATAGAGAAAAGGGCCAACGTGCACATAGGATACAACTAGATCATCATATATTTCCTAATAATCTCCTCAAATTCTTTATCATACTCTTGATGAATATACTTTGGATGGTGAGAGGGAGGGGGATGAATCAACATGAAAACATAAACTCCAATAGCTAACTCTAGTAACAATCATAAGAAACATTATGCACGTAGAGAACATAACCGACAACATAGGAACACCAAGATTTATATGTCGAAAACCCAAATGGGGAAAAACCATGGTGATAAATTTCCCACAAGATAATTCAATGAAGTATATAATCTGATTAAAAAATATCAGGAGCTCATTGCTCCATAGTACCAATTAGACCCTCACTGCCAATAAATAATGAATGTGAATAATGAAGAAGGCTCACTGCCTTACTGATACAAATAGGAGCTCACTACACTGGACTTGCATACTGGGGTTCGTTACCAATGTAGAAAGATATAGAAAAAAATCAAGTACCCAAGAATAAATCTCTTAAAGTACTTATTCTCCTTTGAAGTAGATATAAATATTATCTCTTGTCAATGCAGTTGAACTGCATAACACTGTCCACACTAGCAAAAAAATTATTATTGCATTTTATTCTCTACCACTGTCACTAAACTTTACTCTGCTAATTTTTGAACTGGTTCGCACACTTTACTTGCTTCACACTTTCACTTACATTTTGCAAAGGAACCAACAATCCTTATATATAAAATAGATCATTGGAGTTTACAATAAGTTCAGCCAAACTAAGAGGATATTACAAATGAGTTCCATGTCGACCAAGGCATAAGAAAAATGTAAATTGGATCGATAAAGATAGCACCTTAACCAAGGACCCAAACATATAAGTGATAAACATTAAATACGTATGTCCCATAGAGGATGATGTTGGAGTACGATTATCACTAAGAGGGGGGTGAATCAATGATAATAAAAATAATGGATCAATTTTTAAAGCCAAATAAGCAATTTTGACAAATGAAATGAAGAGATAGAGACAATATCAATACACAAGAGTATAACACAAGTAATTTCCTAAGTGGAAAACTTTTTGGGTAAAAAACCACTCAAAATGCCTCACTATCTTAATCTGAAATCACTTTTACACTGCCTCATTGGCTTATACAATGTCTCATTGACAACTGCTATCTCACTGGCTTTTATAGAGTTTTCAATTTTCGTACGTACAAAGATTAGAAAATCTAATTTTCATGTATCTCCTTTAATTCTACATTATGAATTATTACATACAAAGTATAATTTTGTATCTAATAATGTATATTTTACAATTATGGGCCCATGTATCAATTAGGGATTTCTGACACAATGATTGTGCACAAATACTATTTGAATAATCAATCAAAAAACCCCAATATCTCTTCTCTCTGTCTATAACTAAAATGAATTTTTCGCTGCAAATAAATAGACTTCATGCTACTGAATCGCAAACTAACTACAAACTGATTGAGAGGAACCAAATGTACAACTAATTGCATTTATCTAGTCATACATTAAAGAATTTTTCCATGTTTTTGATACATCATTATAAAGGTAACTGCATACCATCTTAATGCTATGTGCTTCAAATAAGGCTTTATATGTCATCCTTATGTGTCATTTTAACAATAATATTTAAATCACTAATCTGCATATCTTTATCGAATCAAAGTATATAAACTGATCAAAGAAATAATATCAGTATCCTTTATGAATGACTAAGTTTTAATGCATCAGTAAAATGATAAATGTGCCTTTACCAAATGTCTTCATCATGATTTCATGTCACTGAAAATAACCATGCTCAAATAAAAATATACACCATCTAATGATGCAGCTGATTGTATTGCGCAATTTCTATTCAAATGATTACATCATACTCATAATGCAAATCATGAAGAGATAATAAAACTAAACACATTAAACCCTTGACTTAGATCTCGTGAACAACCAATAAATAGACATGCAAAGACTATGATATTTTGATTATGACGAGTGCTACGAATTCCAACATAAAACTCTATATGTCTATCTCATACAAACTCTTCGAGCACAATGGCTATCAAATAACAATAAATAACATGTACAAAACTATGACAGACTCGACTCAATCATGGGTATTATGTATAATGTGAAAAGATAAAAATAAACATGAGTACACCTTTATGAGGATTTTGAAACAATAAAAAAAATTGTTTATGAACCCCAACCAACATCATTGAATATGATGATCATTACAAATCATGGGTATGCAGAGCATATGAATAAAAGAAATATGTTGAAAACTAAAATTGATATGCAAAAACATGTACATAGATTAAACTAGAAAATCCTTAAGATAACTCAACAGTTATACATAATGTGACTGAGACAAACCCGACATGGTTTTTACTAAATGCAAGATAACAAATACTAAACCTATGTTTTGATGACTAATGAAAGAGCTAACAAAAATTAAATGTGCAACAAAAACAAAGACAAAATTATATGCGTGCTCCATTAAAGAGTGATGCATGATGAACTCAAAATGAAAAGAGAAATAACCAAATACACCTGGACAGATTTCAATCTCTGGAGATCTCGTGAATCTTTGTGTAATGTTTTGAGTTCAAAACTGCTCAAACTGATGCAGAGTGGCCCAAAGAACTTTAACTTTCCCTTTTGCCTATCAATCTTCTCACTTAGCCATCCCCTATCCTTTGCAAAGGATTTCCTTATTTGCCTATCCTCATCCTAAGATCCACTTGTAGACTCTAATACTCCTATATGTGCCCTCTTTGAAAACACTATTCAATTTGAATCGTCCCTTAATCCAAAAACATCTTCCTTCTTGTTTACATCAACCAAGCCTTTGAATAGTGTCCTTAGTCTTGATTGAACAAGGTTTTCTTCTCATATGCTTCCAAAGGGTGAGTTATACTTCCCTTCCAACTTGGTTCAGCAAAAGAACCAAGTTTTGAACCAGTTCCATGACCCCCACAATACTATCACCAATTAGGCCTACTTTCCTAGTAGGTCTCCTTGCTCGGTCTTTACCCCTCAACTCTGACTCTTCCCAAAAAACCCAAGGAATAAATTGTAGTTTGGGATACCCTTTTTTACCTTGACAACATGCTCATATTTAGGTCTCTGATCTCATAAACACGGCACCTTACAGTTGATTGTCTCCTTAGGCCTATTTGCCTAATTAGCCATGTTCCC
Organism: Thuja plicata; assembly: GCA_018584345.1. NCBI lineage: Eukaryota > Viridiplantae > Streptophyta > Pinopsida > Cupressales > Cupressaceae > Thuja > Thuja plicata. The sequence goes on from MU224517.1 coordinate 199,420, forward strand.
TAAAGCAACTAACAAAGAATAGATTGTCCCAACTTCTGTAATCATTTGTATACTTGCATTCCTATTAAAAAACCCCAAATCCACCCTCATATTTCAACCAACTCCCCCTTGGATATCTTTTCAACCTTCATTTTCCCTTGTTACTTGACCAGTTACATTGAGATGCTTGGTTAGAGCTCTCCCATTCTACCAATTACCTTCAAATCTTGGTCCCAAATATTTGGAATATTATAATACATACATGGATCTCATTTTATACCAAAGGATTTAATTTTCCTACTATGGAAAGTGGATAAATTCATATTTCAACTCCAAACCCTAGGTGCTTGAGGGTTTCCCGGCCTGTCATAGTAAAATGAGTAACTTTTGATAGGATGATGATATCTGTCTCAAACCAATTGCATTCATAGAATAATTCATGATACTAAACACTCATGGACATTTCACACTTGTTCCAATTTGTACAAGATCGTACAATTACAAAAATCAAGAAAATAATCGAGAAACCAGTGAGTTTTTATTGTTTTCTCTTCTCCAAATCTTCAACACCCAAAAAAATTGACCCTAAGAGGATTATTAAGCCATTTCCCACATTTCCAACCAGATCCAAACAAATTTTGAATTGTTTAGCCATTGAACCCCATTTTGATAACTTTTAATGAAAGTTGCTCAAAAGTTGTAAGCAACTTTTTGAGCAACTATGTAATTTTTGCAAACTTACTACCCCAAATGATCTATTGATCAAATGACCTTAAAAATGGTTCAAACATGACACCAAACCCCTAATCTAAGACCAATTCTATCCAATTCCACCCCTAGGGACCCATTGGCCAAAGTTGACCAAGTAGGCTTCTTATGACCTATCAAGGACAATGGCCTTACAAATTGGGTCTAAAAAATTCAAAGTGATCCCCAAAAGATCCCTTACATCATGACCAATGAAAAACCTAAATTTAAACCATCATTAGATCCTTATTACATCAAGGATACCCATGCACCACAAATATTCCTTCTAAATACCATCCACAACCGTGGCTCATCCACAATAACCAAAATAAGCTTGTCACTGTAAATGTCGTGCTCGGTTGTGATTCCCTTTCTCGATAGAGCTAGTGTTGACTTTGTAACTAAGTTAACCAAAATGAAAAGATAGAACCAAATATGGTTCTCAACATACATCCTTAATTAATTATCTTAATTGCCACTTTGATATGGAATTTTTAAATCCTTTTAACAAAACCAATTTTTTCAAATGTGAAGGAATAACTAGGAGCCGACCAAAAGGTCCTAAAAAACAACACTTTATATATATATATATATATATATATATATATATATATATATATATATATAATCCTTTTACACATTTAAGGCCTTGTTCAGAGACTTGAAAAAATGTATTTGGTCATTGGATCTAAAGTGTGTACATCATGTCAAGTGTACACCTCTCTATGAACATTAGGATCTTCTATTTTTCAGGGATATGACAAGGTGCTTTATTGGGAATGTTCCTCCGGTGTTGTAAGAAGCATGAAAAGGGTTCCCCATTTCTATATTTGGTGTTACATAAATTCATGATTGTGACATCATTGACAATTTTATGAGAGTAGTTTGAGATGATTTGTTTTACCAAACCATTCCATGATCTTATTCCAAATGACATATGTGAGAACCATTCCATGACTTGACCATTAAGACTTCATGGAAAGAGGTTCATTAAGTGTCATTATGAGAAACCTCTATACAAGTTGTGAAGAACTCTCGGATGTGGTCTCTTGGGTCTCCTTTCTCCTTATACCTATCAAATTTAAGTATTTCAAAATTAGGAGGAAAGGGTGGCATGTACAATGATTTGTCATAAGGGTAGGGACATAAGTCCTCTATAGTGTACATTTTTTTCGTGCCACTAGTCTGAAGATTGGACATTTTTGTTGAAGGTTTTGCATCTGTTATGCTAATATCTTTGTATTTTTCAAAGGAATGTGCACGTTGGAACCAAGATTGGGATCCACAAATGGATTGAGATTCTAATATATTGGAGTTTGATTATAGGTGTATGTATGTTGGTATCTAAGGTTCACATTTTATGTGTGTGCATAAGTAGGTACACGTGTGGACATGCTCTGCAACGTGAAATAAGTGAATGTTGTATTTGGTTGAGTGTTGAAATTTCAATATTGTTCCAACATTTTTTCCATTTGGAAATTGATTGGAGGATTACCCTTGAAAATTGATATTCATACCTCTTGGGTTCTGATTAGAAGACACCCCTTGAGGGGTATTATTGAAACCACTAGGGCTTTGGTTGGAAGGCCCTCCTTGAAAAATGATATTCATACCACTAGGGTTTTGATTAGAAGGCACTTCTTGAGGGGTATTATTGAAACCACTAGGGGTTTGATAGGAAGACCCCCCTTGGGAAATTGTATTTGTTTGAGTACTTGTACAAGATGCCAATAGGACTGATTTGTTATGTGTTATAGTTTTTTCAGGTGTAGATATGTTACTTATGTTTATTTGCAACATACTAGAGGACAAATTAGAGCTCTGGTTTTCACTTGTAAATATGGGGTTTGTGGTAGAAGATGGTGTTGAACTTAAGAGAGGATTGGTGCATTTAATCCCATATGGTATTTTTGTACTTGTGACATGTGTGGTGGCATGGGATGTACAACTTGACGGTATACTAGTACACACTTGTCAAGAAAATGATTTCATAAACCTAGTATAAGTTTCTTGGTTACCTTCTACAATAGTGATGTGTCAAAACCAAGTGCTAGTTTGGCCCCATTTTGGGAAAGAAGATGGAAGCATATGTTAGGGTCTATTGATTATAAAGCATTAATCATAGCAAGGATCTTAGGATCTTGTGAGGTGTATTCTATCTCTTCTTGTGTGCAATCACATTAATGTTTCCCAAAGAAAATATATCACTAGGAAGAGGCAAGGTGGCCCCTCTTCTAGGTGATCTATGTGAACCCATGGGAGTATTGAAGTTAATGGAAGTGGTAGGATTGTATTTAGGGTCTTGGTTTGGTTCCATATGTACTTTTCTTCTATGTGATCAAGTGAATGGAATCTAGAAGTGAAAGAGTGAAGCTACACTATTTTTTGGGGATTTTGGATTTTTGAAAATAACCAAAAGACAATGCAAGGCTATGATGAATAATGACTTGACTATATTAAAAACTAGGAAGGAAACTATATTTTTGATTTTTTGGTTTTGGAAAATGATTAAAGACCATGTGAGACCATTATGAAGAATGATTTGACTATAGTAACAACTACGGATAACAAGTATACCTCTAAAAGATATGTGAAAAATTGAAATATCAACTTTAGGAATGAAGACCTAAGAAAATGAGAGAGAAAATCCTTATCTCAAGATGATGATTGTTAGCACTCAAAAATTCCTAAGAATTGTCAATGCTTGTGATGAGAAAAAATTGATTGTCAATATAATGCACCCCTACAAATTATTTTAAGTTGTCCACTTTGCGAATGAATGATTTGATTCCCAGAGGTTATCATAATAAAATCACTTTGGTAACATTCTCACCTACTATCACTAAGCACATTTGTCCATTCTCAGCTTTGCAAGTTTAGTTTGGGTGTGTTTTTCAAGCACTTGGTTTGAGGGGTTAACACAAATCTGCATTTTGCATATTTTGAAATTGTTCAAGCAACCTACTTTGAAGCCTTACATTTTACACTCAGATGATCATCATGAAAAAAAGTATTCCTCAGTATTACAAGGATATCATTAAACTCCTTTGTTTTTTTAAGAGCCCATTGACATCGTTTAATAATTTTTCTGAGGTCGATTCATATGCAATTTATTCTGATTTTTAGTGTGCACAATGTTGCATATGTTGGGTAACCATTTTCAGAGGCTTATATTTCACAATTGGTTGATTGTCAAGAGAAGCTAGTTATTGGCCTATAATGTCAGTATATCAGTGTACTCATGTGAGAATTTTCAAAGTTTCATGAGTTTTTTTTCTATTTTTTCCAAGTCCATATCATTTGTAGTTCACTGTGTTTTGCAATTTGTACAGAGAGATGCTTATTAGAGGGTTCACTTTGAGTTTTAAAATTTCGCATCTAGGTGATAGTTAAGAGATAAATATTAGTTCCCTAGATTGTCTACATGTAAATGTTACCCCATGTTCATATGGAGGGTCTAAGGGTGAGGTTTTCTATTTTTTTAAGGCCAAAATGAAACACGCTTTACAGAGACCTAGCATGTTTAGTTGCATAAATAACAAAGTAGGGGACTTTGATGATTATAATCTCTCACTTTAGGAGACATCGTGATTTTTTTTCACAGAGTTGTTCTCAGCATATCAGTCTATGTGCCCACCAGCTTCCATGGCCTCATGTCAACATTTGATCAATTTTTAAAGGCAATTTTGGAGGCTCCATGCTTGTTTTAAGTAGTATACAAAGATGCCAAATTTGAACTTCAGTAATCTCTTGATTTGTGTTTTTTATTCGAGATGCACGATGGAGTGGATTTGAGTTGATTTTCACGTCTAGCTACTACTAGAACGAAAAAAAATTATACGGATACAAAAGGGGACCCAACTTGCCTCATTGCATTTCTATTTCATTTTTCAACATAGTAATAATGTTTTATTATTAAATCATTACATGATTTCAATGATAATATTATTTGCATGAGGTCAAATGGAAATTTCATTCATCTAAGATAAAATCGTTTTTGAAATCACCTCTAGAATGTTTTAAAACACAAAGTGACACTTTTATGTGTGGGACACTTGAATTGAGCAGAAATGGAAGTTTAAACTAAGATTTTTGTATTGTTTTAACAAAGGGAATTTAACCCTCTGTCCCTGTTGTGACATTTCATATTTGGCAAGTCAATGTGTGATGGTGTGGGGCCCTTATGGTTCATCGTGTAGATCAGGCCTGAAATTTGATGGTCACCTCTATGTGTCATATGATTTTTTTATGACGGTTTGGTCATTTTAATGTCTTTCATTTTATGTTTTAAGATAAATATTGATTGTCAAAGATTTTCTAATATACGAATAATTTAATAATCCTTTTAAATTAAATATTTTATCAATATAATTGGTAAAATATATATTACATACAATAAATATTGTATTCTTAATAAAGTAATGATAAAATATATATTACATATAATAAATATTTTATTCTTAATAAAGTAATGAAAATAATCTAATTACTATTTTAAAACATGTATTATTATATATAATTAAAATTAACTAATTTAAGATACAATTGTGTGTTGATAAGAAAAGAAAATCTTTAATGATATGAATTTCTTATATAAGTACAAATATTGTAAAAGTAGAAAATAAGTAAAAATTGGTAATATATTTAAAAAAATTTACAAGTTTCTAAATTCATATATTTTATTAGAAACTTTTATTTGTAATAAAATAATATAAAATTAGAAAATAATTATAAATTAGTGATGTATGAAAAAACAGTTTATATGCTTTATTTTAAAAAGGTTCTAAATAATATAAAAATATGTATATTGTGTACTATTTAAAAAGATTTTAAATTGATATAAATATATAATAAATAAAATAGAAACACATATATTATAAAATGATATATATTTACTTCAACGCGAGTGTGTGGGGAAGAACATGAAAGGAGATTTTATGCCCGACAACCCCCTTAGAAAAGGGGTAAAAAGTAGAATGTCTTTCAAGTGTGTGCAAGAATTTAGGGTTTGTGGACGAGTGAGGAGATTTGCATTAAATTGGGCTTAGAAACTTCATTCAAATGCAATGTGTAGGTGTAAAACCAAATCCATTGCCAATGCCCTCTCTGCATGTACGATGGAAGTTTTAGTATAGGGTATGGATTCGATTAAAAGATTCGGAAAAAAGTAGTTTTCATCAGCTATTGTTGTAGATGTCATGAAGCAGAGGACCTCAAAGAACTATGGTCTCATGAAAAGTGAAATTTTTTAATTTAATGTGGTATGTTGGAACACATCAAGGTTTTTAATTTAATGTGGTATGTTGGAACACATCAAGGCATGTTTGTTTTTTATGTTTCGCTCACAGTTGCATATGTTTTGGGATTAGGGGTGCACAATATTGTTTAAAATAGTTGTCCTCTTTGAGCCTCTCCCAAGAAACGTCCACTATATTTACCATGAAACAAATTAGAGATAACTCTGCACAGACATTCTTCTGATGAAGGAAACACCCCAAATCATGATTGCAGATTTTCTTTTTGTGAAGTCTCACTTGCAATAGTTCTTCTTTTGTTCAAACTCCATCAAAGTGCAGAAGGAGGAATTTAAAGCAGAGATCTGTAAACTATACCTGCTTTTTGTGCAAGAGGCATTGCATTCATAAATGCTCGGGTTGGGAAAACTTGCGAGAAGAGTTTAACACGTGTATCTTTCATAAACATGCCATTGAGGAAAATTCAGAAAATAGTGTGGGGAGGAGCTAACAAACATTTTGCCAGTTGGATGGTTCGAGTGATGCCATTATGGATGTATATGCTAATGATGATGTAATTACGCTGTAGGCATTTTTATTTTGGAAAGCCCCCGGCTGCTTTGTCCATCCAATGGTTGCAGTTATTGATTAGGGCAATGACTGCCATTGAAATAATCTCTGTTTTAAGTCACTTTACACATCACCGTTCATTATTTTAGTTTTGGGTGACGGAGCAAGTGGTAAATACAGTGAGATATACCTAATTGGTGAAGTTAATATTTGATAGTTGCAAAATATGATTTCAGACTTATCAATAATTTCCAAAATATCTTTTATAATAAGTAATGAATTATTGATTTAAAATAAAATAAATTTTAAAAATTATTTAATACATTTATGATAAATATTTTAGTTTGTATAATAAAGTATTTATTTGAAGAGTATTATAAAAAGTTAGAGAAAATATTATGAGATTTCAAAAAAAAAAATTATACATTTTTTTAACTCTTAAGAATGAGTTGTTTTGCTACAAATTATCTATTAATATTATAATTTATATTGTTATTATTAAAAAATTATTTTAGAGTAAAATTTATTTAGATTTATTTAATGACTCAATAAATTATATATATCATTTCAATTGAACATTTTATAAAATATATTGTTTAAAAATAATCAAATGTAAAATTTTATCTTAAAAAATTATTTAAATAATAAAATTGAGAAAATTGAGAATTATCATTACAATTTAAGCATTGAGAAGTTAATTAAATTATTAAAATTAAATAATTATATAATGAAATGCATTTAATATTATTTTTGAATTATGAGGATCAAGATTTATAAGTGTGAGTTATATCAGGCTTACAATCTATAATTTTACGCATATAACTAAAGCAATTATTAAGAATAATTATAACATTAATATTATAGTTATTAAGAATATTATAATTTTAAAAACATTGGAATTATGGTTAGGTCTAGGTTTATCATGAAGGTTACCATATAAGAATTAGGGTTGTAACTAAAGTTAGAGTTTATTAGCATTAGAATTCAATTAGGGTGTTTTAGAAATACATATAGAAATAAATATTGTTAGGCTTCAATTTGGATTAGGATATTCAAATATGGCTAAGGTTAAGTTAGGGTTCTAAAGATTAATTAGAGTTGGTGTTAATATATATTACGGTTTTAATTACATTTAATTCTAGATAGAGTTAAGGTTAAGGTTTGAGATTGAAATAAGGTGAGAATTAAGAATAAATTATTCTAAAATAAAATATAATATTAAAAAAATATTTTTATTGTTTCTTTTAATT
>MU224517.1:217078-227931 GCA_018584345.1 Thuja plicata
TATATATATATATATATATATCCTTGTTAATTTTTAATGACTGGGATACTTATGTGCATTCTTATTATTTTTTTGTTTTCCTATCATATGATATAAAAATATTACAAATAGATAAATAAATTTTGTATAAATATACAAATAACTTTTACACAAACAAAGTTCTTACAATTAAACACCAATAAAATGAAGTTATTACAATTATACATGAATAAAAGGACCGATCCATATGAAGAACCATAGGTTGTGGTTTCTTAGAGCTTTTTCCTTGTAGGAATGATCTGTCTAATGCTACAAAGTCATATTACTATCGCCCACAAAAAATCCTCTTTCAGTTTTGGAAGATTTGACCCCATTAAAAAGCGTCAACAAATTTTATATTGTTCCAAAAGTTGCAAAAGGGATCAATTGAAAGGTATAAAATTGCACATTTTAAATCACTTATCATGGCCTCAAATCATCTATTTCAACAACTTTGATTGGGCAGATAAGTGCTATAAATTCTCTCAGCCGTCTCCCTAGCTTACCCAAACTTTCTGGACCACTACATACTTGTGCATCCCCTTAAGTGCATAAAGTTTGAAAAGTGTCAAAAATTTTAAATGCATTTATCAGATCTCATTCCATGTGGGATAAAAAAATTAAATGCTACATGGTTGTGTTACATTTCCTACAAAAACCTCTCTCAGTTTCAAAATATTCGACCCTGTTAAAAAGTGTCAACAACTTTTAAGTTGTTCCAAAAAGTTGTAAAAGTGCTCAATTGAAAGGTGAAACATTGTGTATCTTTTTAAAATTTCATCATGGTCCCAAACACTCTATTAAAATAGCTCTAATTTGGTAGGTAAATTATAGGAGTTCCCTTGTTTGGTTTCCTAGCTTGTCTAAACATTCTGAACCACTTTGTACTGGTACATCCCCTTAAGTGCATAAAGTGCAAAAAGCGTCAAAGTTTGATGAGGTGTTTCTTAGAGATCATACAATGTAATATTGATATTTATAATCTTTTACAAGGTTTTGTTACTATTTCCCATAAAAACCTCTCTCAATTTTAGAAGATTTGACCCCATAAAAAAGCGTTAACAACTTTTGAGTTGTTCCAAAAAGTTGCAAAAGCGCTCATTTAAAAGGTGCAACATTGAATATCTTTTAAATATCTCATGATGTCCTTGAAACATTTGTGTCAATATCTCTATTTTGGATATTAAAACTAGAAATACCCTCGTTCAGCTCCCCAGTTCACCCAAACATTTTGGACTGCTTTGTACTAGTGTATCGCCTTAAGTGCATAAAGTGCAAAAAATGTCAAACTTTGACAAGCATTTCTTAGAGATCATGTCATTTAGGATCATTTTTTCTAATACTATAGGTTCATATTATTGTTTCCCACAAAAACCTCTCAATTTAAGAAGATTTGACCTTGTTAAAAAACATCAACAAATTTTTAATGGTTCCAAAAAGTTGCGAAAGTGCTTAGTTGAGAGGTGCAAGATTTCCTATCTTTGAAACCACACATTGTGGCCTCAAACCATATACGCAAATGGATCTAGTTAGGTAGGCACATGTTAGGAATGCCCTCATATTTTTTCCTAACTTGCTTAAATTTTCTAAACCACTTTGAATCGGTGTGTCCCTTTAAGTGAATAAAGTGCAAAAAAAGTGTCAAACTTTGATGAGGTGTTTCTTGGAGCTTATGCCAAGTAAGATTTATTTATCTAATACTACAAGGTTGTTTTACTACTTCCCACAAAAATTGATGAAATATAACTGATTGAATGTTTGAAGATGATAAGTTGATGATCACCGAGCTGCAAAAGTGAATGCAAGACATTAAATCAGTTAATATATTGTATTGTCATTGATGTCAACTTGATATAATATGATTGGTCATACACATATTGTCATAGAATTCAAGAGTTGAAGGGAAAAAATTTAGGTGGTCGGTAAAAGATAAAATTTCAATATCAATATACACCGAGTGACAGTGCACACCGATAGACAGTGCACACCGAGCAGTCCACAGTGTATACTGAGCACAGCAGTAACCGAGCAAGTGGTTACCGAGCAAGAGCTATTTACCAAGCATAACTGGAGTAGTCACCAAGATAACTGAAGTTGTTACCAAGCGTAACTAAATTCAATGACCGAGCTAACTGAATTTGATCACCAATCAGAACTAAAGATAAAGAACGACAAAAACACTTAGCTGGCAGGAGCTATATTTAGTTTGACTAATTTATTTCTTTAATCTTAACGATCAGTTGAACTAAAGAAAAGAAGAGATTTAAAGCATAGATAACAAGGAGAGGTTTGTGGAATAAATCTGAAGGAGAGATTTATGGATTAAATAAAGAATGGAGAGCTTTACGGATAAGGGAGTGATCTACATGAAAATAATGAGATTGAATGACTAAATCATGTCTATATAAAGAGACAATTAATTCATTATGAAAAGAGAGGAATGTTGAATATAATCCTGGTGAAGATAGAAGTCTTCATACATATCTGATCATACCGGCTAAAGAACAGAGCCAAAGAATTTTGCAAACACCGAGCAACTGAGGACAAGAGCATTCACCGAGCAGAAAGAAGAAAGAAGGGGAGAAAAGGAATTGAAGAGAATATTTATTAGAGAGGTATTATTGGACTAAAAATAGATCTGAAAATCTACAAGTTAGAGTTGTATTATTGAATAAATCATTTTATTATTTTAGTTTAACCATTGATTCAAAAAATCTCTTAACCGAGTGGGATTTAACCATCCTTATTGTATTGAGATACTCAAGAGTATCAAAAGGTTTTCTTGTTGACAACATAGTAAATTCTAGGTCAAAATACAAACTGTTAGTTTTGAATCCTCTAACAAGGTCACACTTAACAGTGTGTTTGTAACCTTTAACAAGGTTGGCTCTTTAGCGAGCTCACTTTAGAAGAGTGAAAATTTTGGGTTACCGATCCCAAGTGGTTTTTCCCTTAACAGGGTTTCCATGTTAAAAATCCTCCATGTGTCAAATGTGTATTTATTTCATTTCATTAATAGTTTACTTTACACATTACTAAAAGTGGATTGGTTAGTAAACACTAAGTTTAATTGTTGCTACTCGGTAAAAGCTAGAAAAATATAAACAATAAATCTTATCGAGTAGTATATATTTGATAAAAATTACATAAGGCATACATCTCGATGGACTGAAAGATAACTAGAGGATATTATATTTCAGATATAAATGTTTGGTTGAGTTTTTGGAATTATTTTTAAGGCCACTGATTCACCCCCCGTCNCCCCCCCCCCCCCCCCCCCCCCCCCTCCCCCCTCTCAGTTATTCTAACAATTGGTATCAAAGCTTTGGTGCTTGGAAGAAGAGTTTAAAGACTTAAGCTAAAGATCACAAGATGAGTAAAAGGGATGTGCCTAAGTTGAACAAAGACAACTTTTAATCATGGAAAAGCAGGATAATACTTCATCTATCAGGTATTGGAAATGATGTCACACAATACTTGGATGCTAAATATATTGCACCTACTGGACCTCTAATTGTTGATCAATTAAGAGATAAACATGAACACAATTCTATGATGATATAACTTTCTTCTTCACTATCTGATGTTGAATTTGAATATGTCAAATCATGCACCACTGCAAAGAAAATGTGGGACAAACTCAAGCTAGTACATGGAGGAGATGCCAATGTGCTGAGAGCTAAAGCTGAAAGCCTAAGAGAAAAGCCTGATGAACTAAGAATGAAATAAGGAGAGAAAATCACTCAGTACGGTAGCAAAATCAAAGAATTTGTTAATGATATCCGAGGAGTAGGAGGAGTACTTGAGGAAGAAATAGTGGTAAGTAAAATTCTGAGAACCTTATTGCCTCTTTATGCTAATAGAGTACCTGCAATTCAAGAAATGAGAGTAGTAGCAAATAACAATGTTACTCTTGATAGGTTGATTGGTACACTTATTTCATTTGAGATGAACAACTATGACATCAGTGTCTTACCAACTATTGATTCTTCAATCAAATCTTCTCTGAAAATAAGCAAATCTAGTCACAAACACACTATGAGAAATGATAGTGAAAGTGATAGTGATGAACAAGAAATTGATGAAATTGAAGCACTAGTAGCTAGAAGATTACATAGAGGTAAAGGAAGATACAAAGGTAAATTACCATTGGTCTGTTTTAATTGCAAAGAAATTGGACATTTTGCTGCTAGATGACCTAACAAGAGAAAGGATGATAGAAACAATGACAGATCTTATGAAAATAAGTTTGATGAAAGGGATAACCGAGACTACAAGGACAAAGGCAAGAAGGATTGTTACCTAGTTGGGAACAAAGCTGAAAATATTGACACTGAATGTGATGAAGATGTTGAGGTAGTATTTGTTTCTATGAAGGATGATTTAGACGAAGAAGAAAGGTATGTTGAAACTGCACTCATATCTAAAGTTAGCAAAAATGATGTTTGGATTATTGATAGTGGTTGTACTCATGACATGACTAGAGATAAGGAAAAGTTTGAAACTTTTGAATATTATAATGGTGGATCAGTTAGGATGGGTAATGACTCACCTTGCCTAGTTGAAGGAAAGGGAACCATCATGTTGAATAATTTGATCAGATGTGAAAATGCATATTGGGTGAAAGGACTTAACTGAATAACACAAGACACTGAGTTGTATTTGAGAAAAAAAAGGCAAAGATCTATAATGAAACAGGAAGGTTGATTAGTACTGGTGAACAAACAAAAGGTAATCTATTCTATCTTGACAATATTGAGACCACTTGTTTATTGGCTAGAAATGAAGAAATTTGGTTGTGGCGTAAAAGGTTATGTCATGTGAATTTTGACAACATGGTTAGGATAAGCAAGAAAAGAAAAGTAATAGGCTTACCGAGTATGTCAAAACCCGACCATGTTATGTGCAAGAATTGTCAAAAAGGAAAAATGACAAAGTCTAGTTTCAAGAGAAAAACCCATACATCTAATGTTATTCTAGAGTTGGTCCATACTGACTTATGTGGACCGATGAGAACAGAAATCTATTATGGTGATACTTCATTCTATTTGTTGATGATTATTCTAGGATGATGACTATCATGTTCTTAAAAGAGAAGTCTGAAGCATTTAAGATGTTCAAATAGTATAAAGCTAAAGTTGAAAAACAAAGTGGAAAAGAACTGAAATGTTTAAGGTCAGATAGAGGAGGAGAATTTATTTCTGAGGAATTTACTAACTTTTGTAATGAGCATGGAATTACAAGACAGGTTTCTACACCAAGGACACCACATCAAAATGGGATTTCTGAAAGGAGGAATAGATCAATTGTTGATTGTGCCAGAACACTGATGATTGAAAAGGGCATCACACAAACATTCTGGAGAGAAGTTGTAAGTACAGTTGTCTATACATTAAACTAAGTTCAATTAAAGAAAGACACCAATAAGACACCTTATGAGCTATGATGGTATGGATACACACCAAATGTGAGTTGCTTTGGAATTTTTGGAAGTCAATGTTATATATTGAAAGATGATAGAAATGGGAAACTTGACTCTAAAAGTGATGAAGGAATATTTCTAGGATATTCTACCAAAAGCAAAGCTTATAAATGTCTTAACAAATATTCTAACAAAATCATTGAAAGTGCAAATGTTAAAGTAGATGAATTTGCTGAGAAAAATGATGATGAAAGAAGAAAGGAACCATATGATTACAACAAATTTTTCTACAGTGAAGAACTTGACACTTTGTCCGAGCAACAGTGTAATGCTACCGAGTGACAGAACAATGCAATTGAGCAATAGGTTGCACACATCGAGAATCAGGAAAATGATCACAATGCTGAACCAAGCGATGAAGATCAAAATGAAGGTCAAAATGATTATCAGAATGATGAAAAAATATATGAATTTTACTTGCTAAATATGTCAAAAGACATCATCCACAAGACCAAATCATTGGAGACAAAAGAGCTGGAATAAGAACAAGAAGTAAGTCGCTTAATACTATATGTTTAATTTGTGATTTGAGCCTAAATTTGTTGATACTACACTTGATAATCAAGAATGGGTTAGTGCAATGAATGAAGAGATTGAACAGATTGAGAAGAATTAAACATGGACATTAGTACCTAGACCGAGTGACAAAAATGTCATTGGCACCAAATGGATATTTAGAAAGAAATTGAATGAGAATGGAGAAGTCACAAAGAATAAAGAAAGACTGGTATGCAAAGGGTATGCACAAGAGGAAGGTATTGACTATGGAGAAACATTTGCACCCGTTGCTAGACTAGAAGGAGTAAGAATTCTACTTGCCTATGCTGCTTTTAAACGATTCAAAGTATACTAAATGGATGTTAAATATGTATTTTTGAATGGAATACTAGAAGAGGAGGTATACATTGAACAACTTGAAGGGTTTATTGATCCAAACAAGAGGAACATAGTTTGTAGACTACACAAAGCCTTGTGTGGATTAAAACAAGCACCGAGAGCATGGTATGAAAGACTTCACTCTTATTTCATTAGTATTGGATTTGTTAGAACAAGTAATAACAATAATCTGTATTTGAAAGGAGATACTGATGATAAGATTTTGCTTGCTGAGATATTTGTTAATGATATCATATTTGGATGTAATGATATGCTATGCAAGTTATTTGCTGATGAAATGAACAAATAATTTGAGATGTCAATGTTTGGAGAGATCAAATTTTTTCTTGGTCTACAGATTGTACAACAAGATGAAGGCATCTATATCACACAATCCAAATGCATCAAAGAAGTTTTGAAGATATTCAAGATGGAGGACTCCAAACCAGTTGGAACACCTATGGCAACCAAATGCAAATTGACAAAAGAAGACAAGACAATTAAGGTAAATTAGACCTTATACAGATCTATGATTGGAAAACCTAATATATCACATGTAGTTGGTATAGTTGCAAGATTATCTAATAATCCTAAGGAATCAGACATGACTGTTGTCAAAAGAATTTTGAGATATCTGAAGAATACATAAGACTATGGATTGTGGTATAATAAAGAAAGCAACTTTGAGGTACAATTTTATACCGATGCTAATTGGGTTGGAAACATAGATGATAGAAAGAATACTATAGGAGGAGCATTCTTTGTGGGTGACAGACTTGTCACGTGGATAAGTAAAAAGCAAGGATGCATATCTCAATCAACTGCAGAAGCAGAATATGTGGTTGCTGCTGCAAATTGCTCTAATATTGTATGGATCAAGCAATTATTGAAAGGTATGAATGAATAAATTCTTAACCCAGTAATTATCTACTATGATAATGCAAGTGCTATCAACATTTTAAAGAAACCTGTGATGCATGCTAAAGTTATTAAGTATCACTACTTTAGGAAACAAGTACAAGAGAAAGAGGTGATATTAGAATATGTATAATCCAAAGAATAACTAGCAGACATATTCACAGCCATTGCCAAAAGATACATTTGAGTACCTGAGAAATAGACTAGGGGTTCGTCCCTTGTCTACTAGTCACTAAGATGACTTGAAATTCGCATCATCGTACACATCATCAGAAGATCAATCATGTTGATGCAAGTTGAGATATCGACAGCAATGACATATCAGTACAATAAGGTACTTATCTGAACCACACAACAAAAATATTGTTGGCTACTACAGAGCTGTATTGTTGGTAAAGGGGAGATTCAATGATATTCTTTTTTGGCATTGATGTCAAAGGGAGAGGAATATTCAATGAAATATCCAATGATAAGAGAGAGAAATGAAATATCCATCAGGGAAAAGAACATCAGTCAAAGGGAGAGAAAAGATCAGAGAAAGAAGTTTCTACAAAGGGAGAGAAAGATCCAATAATGATTCAAAGAAACAACCATCCATCAAAGGGAGATAATTAAAGAGAGTTAACACTGCATATCTATCCAAAAAAGGGAGAAGAGATTCTACAATAAAGGGAGAGATAGAAGCAGAAGCCACAATTGCTACACCTATCCATTGAAGGGAATGAAGAAAGGGAGAGCACTCAGCGAGAATCAAATCTAAGCTAGAAGAGCTTAACAAGATTCAAATATTTGAATTGGTTATAGAATAATAAGTTTGGTATGATATGCCATATTTCATATTGTGTTTTCATCAATGCCAAAGGGAGAGATTAATGAACTATAACTGATTGAATGTTTGAAGATGATAAGTTGATGATCAGCTAGCTACAAAAGTAAATGCAGGACATTAAATCAATTAATGTATTGTATTGTCATTGATGTCAACTTGATATAATATGATTGGTCATACACATATTGTCATATACTTCAAGAGTTGAAGGGACAAAGTTTATGTGGTTGGCAAAAGATAAAATTTCAGTATACATAGAGTGATAGTAAACATCGACGGACATTGCACACCGGCGGACAGAGAACACTGAGCAGTTCACAGTGTATACGGAGCACCATAGTAACCAAGTAAGTGGTTTTTGAGCAAGAGCTATTTACTGAGCATAAATAGAGTGGTCACCAAGCTAACTCAAGTAGTTGCCAAGCATAACTAAAGTCAATGACCGAGCTAACTGAAGTTGATCACTGATCAAAACTAAAGATAAAGAACAACAAAAATACTTGGTAGGAGCTATATTTATTTTGACTAATTGATTGCTTTATTCTTAACAATCAGTTGAACTAAAGAAAATAAAAGATTTAAAGCACAGATAACAAGGAGAGATTTGTGGAATAAATCTGAAGGAGAGCTTTACCGATTAAAGCAAGAATGACAAGTTTTACGGTTCAAGAAGTGATCTACAATGAAAACAAGGAGATTGAACGACTAAATCATGTCTATATAAAGAGACAAGTAATTCATAATGAAAAGAGAGGAATTCTGAATATAATTCTGGTGAAGATAGAAGTCTTCATATAGATCTTATCATACCGGCCGAAGAACAGAGCTAAAGAATTCTGCAGACACCAAGCAATAGAGGACAAGAGCATTCACCGAGCAGACAGAAGAAAGAAAGGGAGAAAAGGAATTGAAGAGCATATTGATCAGAGAGGTATTATTGGACTAACAATAGATCTAAAAATATGCAAGTTAAAGTTGTATTATTGAACAGATCATTTTATTGTTTCAGTTTAACCATTGATTCAGAAAATCTCTTAACCGAGTGGGATTTAAGCATCCTTATTGTATTGAGATACTCAAGAGTATCAAAAGGTTTTCTTGTTGACATCATAGTGAATGCTAGGTCAAAAGACAAACTGTTAGTTTTGAATCCTCTAACAAGGTCGCACCTTAACAGTGTGTTTGTAACCTTTAACAAGGTTGACTCTTCACCAAGCTCACTTCAGAAGAGTGAAAATTTTGGGTTACCGATCCCAAGTTGTTTTTCCCTTAATAGGTTTTCCACGTTAAAAATCCATGTGTCAAATGTGTATTTCTTTCATTGCATTAATAGTTTACTTTACACATTACTAAAACTAGATTGGTCGGTAAACACTAAGTTCAATTTCTACTACTCGATAAAGGCTAGAAAAAGATAAACAATATATCTTACCAAGCAGTATATATTTGATAAAAAATACAAAAGGCATACATCTTGATGGACTGAAAGATAACTAGAGGATATTATATTTGAGATATAAATGTTTGGTTGAGTTTTTGGAATTATTTTTAAGGCCATTGATTCACCCTCCCCCCTCTCAGTTATTCTAACAAAAAAAATCTCTTATTTTTAGAAGATTCGACCCTGTTAAAAATCCCTGACAACTTTTCAATTGTTCTAAAAAGTTGCAAAAGTGCTTAGTTAAAATGTGCAACACTGTGTATCTTTGAAACCGTTCATTGTGGCCTTGAACTGTATATGCCAAAAACTCTAGTTAGGTGGGTACATACCAGGAATGCCCTCGTACAAATCCCCAACTTTCCTGAATTTTTTGAACCACTTTATACCGGTGTGTCCCTTTAAGTGCAAAACGTGCATTGTGTTATGCTTTGAATTGTTGATTTAATGATGATTGTTGGCTCATATGAATAAGATTAAATCTTTAATTAAAAATTCTTTAATCATATATATATGGGTCTTGAATGGGGATTGTAATCATCATCTAGGTTTTTCATGATATGACACATAGGAGCACCCATAAGACATGATCATATACATGGATATATGAAGTGTCTGAATTTGAAATACATGTAAAGAAGAGATTGTGCACTCAAGGAATGAATCATGTTGTTGGATACCTATCAAGCATGAAACATATATGTGAATATATATGTAGTCCACATGAATTTAATTAAGTCATGAAGTATACACTTGAATATACATAACACATAAGGTTTGAAGCAAACACATGAATTCACTTAAGAAAAAACCATATATGTCATAAGGCGTACATATGAACACATATAACACCTTAAGCATGAAACATATAGATGAATTGACTTAAGTCAAGAAGCATATATGTGAATACACCTAGCGCATAAAGCATGAATCATACATATTAATTCACTTAATTCAAGAAGCATATATATGTGAATACACGTTGCACATAAACCATAAAGCATACATATGAATTCACTTAAGTCAACAAGCATATATGTCAATTCAACATAGAATATACGACATATAGTATACACATGAATTTAATTGGCACATACATATACATTTACTTAAGTTACAAAGCATGTATGTATTGTATGAGTGATAAACAGAATTAAACTTAAGGAATAAAACATACATGTAGCCATAGAGCATGAATCATGTAGCAACAATAAACATAGATACATGCAAAGAATAAATGTATGTAAGGCATGAGAAATATACAAGGCATAAGGCATCCACATAAGCATGAA
>MU224517.1:228000-305507 GCA_018584345.1 Thuja plicata
TATATATATATATATCATACTAGCTTCCTAAAAACCAAGTAGACATAAAATGTCACATATATAATATACAAAAAATATGTCCAAAATGTCATATAAGAATATAAAAATATCCCTAATCTAGTCCTTCCCACGAGGGGAAGAAAACAAATCATGAGTTGCCTTTGAATGTCAGGTTGATGGAGATGTATATAATGCTAGGGTCTTTTGAGTGCACTCACTCAGCCTCCTCTCTAGACATGGCATGCAACATATATAATGCACATCATATAGGCTTAGTGTGTCCAAGATTGAGGTTCAACATGCCAAGAAATATGGTGTGTGTCATATATGGTGCATGGTATAACATTTTTGGGGGACCAAAAAAGAAGTGGCAACTTTTGGTCCCTCATCTTTCTGCACTTACCCATATACCAAGTTCCTTGCGATGAATTCTAAGTGTATCTTGTCGGAAGATTTATGTGTAATTATGTTTTTATACATGACCACAAGTGATTTTTTAGTATGTAAAAAAATCAAGAGTAATTAGATGAATGCCTTGGAATTTATATTGTGGGTTTGTTTTACATTTGTAGGATCGATCATACACTTACAGATCTAACCCACACAAAATATATTTGATATGGATGCATGAATGCAATATCTATAAATACTTAAATACTTGAATTCAACTCATCTTGAAATCTTACGTGCCTATTCCCTACATGAAAACAATTGATTATATGTTCAAAATTTTGCTAATGGACAATAATATATTTCTATTTGATCAAAACTTTAAGAATCTCATATTTTTGGAATTTGTAAAATTGTTCAAAATAATGTGTAGGAATGTAGGAGATGTCCTAGATATTAATAAAAAAATGTAATGTAGTATGATTGCTATAATCAATGCTCAAATAATAACATCTATGGGACTCTCTTATAAATTCCAACTATTGAATTATAAAAAACAAACTAGGGTTACACTGTAGGTACAACTTCAAAGGATACAAATATTATATTTCATATTTTGAGTTGACACATAATGAGTATATGGAAATGGTTAGGTTAGATTTTAAATCAAATTTCAAAACTAAAACTTCATGGTTTATTTCTACATATATTACAATTGACCCAATACACTTTCATAGATCATAAAGTTGACATTTGTCAATTACTTGTGAAGTTTAATAATCCAATAACATGGGATTGTTAATTTAGAAATGTACTCCAAGATCTTGACTAACTCATTTATAGATTCTATGGGAGAGTATTATAGGACCTTATCCTCAAATATAATATCCTCCAACTCCACTAATATAGAAGCTTGGTAGACAAGGGCACATCAAAGGCATATCCTCCTTGAGATGAGGTGATACATCATTAGATAGAGTTGAAGTAGCTTGAATTTGTGCCTCACACATCCAAACATATACATGTTGAGGGGGAATTGGTCCTTTTCCATGAATTTGTATTGGTGGTGATAGAGCTCAAATTATTTTTGAGCTCCTAAGATGGTAGTAACTGTTCTAACTTATATCCAAAGTTTGTGCAGGTGATATTAGTAGTTTGAGTTTTCATGGTTGGTTCTCATTTTGAAGGAAAGTGATCATTGAGATTTGTATTTTCTTACTAAAGGGTAAGGTTGAGTCTATTTTTAATGTTAGTTACATCCTCATGATTTTTTTTTGTTTAACTGTTAATAGGTCGCGAGGCTGCAATGGAAGTAAGTGCGGCTTTGAGAAAAGGCCTACCAGTGTCCTCGCAATAGTAAAGAGGATATAAGTTTTATCATTGCAAGGTAGCAGTTTAATTTTTATCAGTTACATAAAATGCCCCTCGCTCTTTCATGAAACTCAACAGAAGAGACATGTAGCGGTCATGAGGCCATGGTGGAGACTGTGATGGCTACCTAAGTGTTATGTTGCATCCTCACAAAGGTAAGGAGAAAGGAAAGGTTCGGCTGGAGGATTCACGAGGAGGTGTCACATGTCATCACAAGCAGTGATCAGAGAAGCTAAAATTTTTTTGTCACTATCTCATGACGTTTAACTCTAGTTTGATTCTAAGGGTTGTGAGGTCATGGCTGAAGCTAAAGGATTTAACTAAGGTGTTGTCACTTCCTCATAGCACTAAGAGGAGTTAAAGAAAAGGGGTGTGAGGGTGGAACTATAGGCATAAGGCTAGGTCATGGTTTCCTCTTGCTACCTTGCAGTGCTTAGTAAGGTTAAGAAAGAACGTATGGCAGGCTGAAAAATAAATGACACATTGCAAATCAGATGGTTAAAGATTAAGGTGTCGTTGCCTTACGGAGTTTCAAGGTGGATAAAAGAGGAAGGTCACGGACATGAAAGAAGATTCCATGTAGTATGGTAACCAAGCGAATTTAAATGTTTTTTTATCACAATATTGCAAGAGATGACTTAGGGTAAGATATCAAGGTTGCAAGATAGTAGTTGCATGCCATGTGGTGACTGCAGAAATTAAGAGGTTCTTTGTCACACTCTCATGAGGCTTAACTCTAGTTAAAGACATATAGGTCATGGGATAACGAATAAAGACCCAATGGCTAAATTAAAATAGGTTGTTGTGACCTCATGGGGTTTAAGGCTTGTCATGAAACAGGCTTGCGAGGATGTGAGTAGTAATATGAAAATGCACACATGAAAAGTCATTTGAAGTGATATGTGCAGAAATCTAAAGATTACGTGGAGCTGGAAAATTTAGAGGATCTTTGTACTTACAGGAGAATGTTAACGAGTTTTGTGATTGTCAATATGTTGAAGGGAGCTCTATAAGGTTACTTCCATACACAAACTTCTTATCTAACATTCAAGGACTACCTCCATTCTCCATCCCAAGAAATGTATGACAAAAATTGAAGGTTATAAATGACATCTGTCAATAGAATCAATTATATGGATATTAGGAAAAAAATGGATATTGTAGAGAAAATAGAATATTTCTAGATACTGTTGTACAAGGAGTACTAGGATGAAATACATAAGTAGATTGCATAGGTGGCCAGAGGGATATTAAAAGAGAGGCTCATAGCCAAAGGGATATTAAAATTTGAAATGAGCAACATACTCCTAATCCACAAGGCTAACATTTTGATACTTCTTGTGGTGTCATTACAAGAGGAATCAGGATGAAGAAGAGGTTGGTGAGACCTCAAAATCATTCGTTTTCCAGTAGGAATAGGTTTCAGAATCCTCAAGAGATTGCAGAAAGAAATTTTTAGAAACTTGCATCCTGGTCTTTTCTGCATCAATATCAATGAAAGAGTGATATTGGCATGGCTCCAGAATATGGTAGTTTTATTGGGAGACACTCCGAATTCTACATAGACTAGTAGTTACGGACCTAAAATGCGTAGGAAGTATCAAACTTTGTTTGGAAGTAGTTCTATGTAATAAATTATGTTAAGAAAATCAGATTTAGGTAACGACCCAAAGCTTGTTGCATTCCAATATATATTAAAATCCCAGGGTCGTAAAAGAGAGAGTTCTAAAGTTTTGTAATAATTTTTTTTTCCAGTGTTGATTTTGAGGGTTTGAGATAAAAAAAATTCAAACTATGAATTTGTGATTTCATTAGTGAATGATAACTGGTATGTGTAGATTAAAGTATTATGTTTCAAAATTGTCTTCATTATTATACACTTATTATCACTCAAATATAATGCATCAAGAGTGTTTTTTATTCAGCTCTTCAATATTCCTGATTTGGGTCTATTGTTTCTTGCTTTCTTCTAAGGGAAGAAATAATTTTTCTTTGAATAACTGATAGTAATTTAAGTTATTGGTATGGATTTCCTAGAAGAATGTTGAAATAAAAAGAGATACCTATTAATGTAAGGCATTAATAAAAGGGGTTTGTTGGTTATGTCATGTTTATTGATGGAATTCTATTTATACTCTCTTATTTGACTTTGTACCTAGGATAAGTACTAGTATTTGTAAGCTTATTTCATTCTCATAATACACCAAGAATCCAATTACCACCTTATTTGTTTTATCATTAGAAGTAGGAATAGCATAGTTTCAGTTCTCAATGAGATGTAAACTATATATGGGATTGTACATAAGGGTAGAAATATGTTGAATGCCCATGACTTTCAAACCCGAGAACTATCCACAATTTGTTGGCCATTAGTACATGTCAACTAGTGTGAGTCTATTATATGTACAAACCCAGAATTAGGTACACCCACCTTAGTGTAATGGATCTTGAAGAGAAGAAGGCTTTCATGCCTTTTCAATCTTGGATTTTATTATCTTTAGTATATTGATGGTGTTGAATGTGTGTCCCAGGTTTCAAATCCCACAATCTAGATCTCATACTTTCACCTAGAAATAGAGGTAGCAAGAAAAGAACCAATATAAAATGGTGACTCTGTTGGGATGGAGATGCAAAAGTATTGTTGAACATGTCTTTGAATCTTTGGTGTTTCACTTTTCAGATCATTTAACCTGGTTTCAAGCTATCCCATCTGAGTCACCAACATAAATGGCGACTCTACTGGGAAACAAGGTGTTAAGAGTTTGTTATGTCTATCCTGGAATATCTGATATTATTTAATTAATTTTATCCAGTTTAGTTATCCCATCCATGTCAGTTGGAAAGAATGTGCAAGAGGTTGATCAAATCTTCTCTACCATATTTAGTAATTTTTGAAAGAGTCTATTCCCTTGGATTTTCTGAGTTGTTTCATAATGATAAAGTTCATAAAATTGAGGACTATCCATATAGTACTAGTTGTGTGAGCATGTTAAAGGATATCAGTTGCTTTAAGCATGATTTGTTGTATTTCAATGATATTTTCATAATGATCATGTTGTTAAGTGATGATAATTAGATGTTTGAAAGAGAGAATTTTTGGTTTTACATGTTTGGTGGCCTAGGGCCACCAATTTAGGGATAGATTTGATTTTCAAAAGCTTTGTACATAATGCGGCCAAATAAATTTTTGATTGGTATACTTATCCCAGAGATATTAATTCTTGATTGTCACTCAAGGGGAAAGCATCACCAACAAGATCCATTAATAGAGATCAAATTATTTATGAGCTCGTAAGAGGGTAGTAATTGTATTTTCTACCTGATATGCAAAGTTTGTGCAAGTGATATTAGCAGTTTGAGTTTTCAGGGTTGGTTCTCATTTTGAAAGCAAGTAACCGTTGAGATTTGTATTTCCCCACTTTAGGGTAAGAGTGAGTCTATTTTTAATGTTAGTCACATCCCTATGACTATTTTTTGATTTAATTTTTAATGGGTTACGAGGTTGCAATGTAAGTAAGTGCGGTTTTGAGAAAAGGCCTACCTGCGTCCTCACACCAATTAAGAGGATATAAGTTTTACCATCATGAGGAAGCGGTGGAAGTTTTGGCAGCTACAAAAAATGCCCCTCTTTCTCTTGAAGGCCAAACAGACATGTAGCAGTCATGAGGCCAAAGTGGAGACTATGATGGTTACCTAAGTGTTATGTTTCATCCTCGTAGCGGTAAGGAGAAAGGAAAGGTTTGGCTGGAGGATTCACAATGAGGTGCCACGTTTCATCACAGATAGTTATCGAAGGAGTTAAAATATTTTTTGTCACTGCCTCATGATGATTAACTCTAGTTTGATGCTGAGAATTATGAGATCACGACCGGAGCTAAAGGATTCAACCAAGGTGTTATCATTGCCTCACAACACTAAGAGGATTTAAAGAAAAGGGGTTGTGAGGCTCCGATTAAAGGCATAAGGCCAGGATATGGTTTCCTCTCGGTTCCTCACAACTCTTAGTAAGGTTAAGAAAGAATGAATGACAGGTCAGTGAAGAAACGAAACATTGCAAGTTAGATGGTTAAAGATTAAGGTGTCGCTACCTTGTAGAGTTTCAGGATGGATAAAAGAGGAAGGTCATGGGCAGGTGAGAAGATGCCACGTAGTATGGTAACCAAACAAATTTTAATTTTTTTGTCATGGATTTCAAGGGATGACTCAGGGTGAGATATATAGGTTGTGAGATAGTAGTTGTAGGCCATGTGGTGACTGCAGAAGTTAAGAGATTCTTTGTTGCACTCTTGTAAAGGTTATCTCTAATTAAAGTGTAGAGGTCTTGAGGTAGCGACTAAAGACCCATGGGCTAAGTTAAAATAGGTTTTCACGACCTTGTGTGGTTTAAGATTCATCATGAAATAGGCTTGCAAGGATGCAAGTATTAATATGAAAAGGCACCCATGAAAAGTCATTTGATGTGACATGTGTATAAATCTAAAGATTGTGTGGAGTTGGAAAATTCTGAGGATCTTTGTACTTGTAGGAGAATGTTAATGAGCTCTAGGATTGTCAATATGTTGAAGGAAGATTTGTAAGGTTAATTCCATATGCAAACTGCTTATTTGACAATCAAGGATTACTGTCATTCTCCATCCTATGAAATTTATGAAAGAAATTGAAGGTTATAATTAATGTCATCTCTCAGTAGAATCAATTATATGGATATTAGCGAAAAAAGATATTGTAGAGGAAACAAAATATTTCTTGATACAGTTGCAAGAGGAGTACTAGGATGAAATACAGAAGTAGAATACATAGGTGACCAAAGGGATATTAAAATGGAGGTTTGTGGCCAAAGGGATATTAAATTTTGAAAGAAGTGGCAGACTCCTAATCTACAAGGCTAACATTTTGATACCTTCTAGTGGTGGCATTACTAGAGGAATAAGGATGAAGAAGAGGATGATGAGACCTCATAATCATTCATTTTCTAGTAGGAACAAGTTTCAGAATCCTCAAGAGTTTGTAGAAGGAAATTTTGAGAATCTTGCATCCTGGCCTTCTCTACATTAATATCAATGAAAGAGTGATATTGGCATGGCTCCAAAATATGTTGTTTTTTTTGGGAGACACTCTGACTTACAGATAGACTAGAAATTATAGACCTAAAATGGTTAGGAAGTAACAAACTTTATTGGAAAGTAGTTCTATGTAACAAATTTTGTTAAAAAGATCATATTCAGGTAACAAACTAAAGCTTGTTGAATTCCAATATATATTGGAATCCCAAGGTCATAAAACAGAGAGTTTTAAGTTTTGTAATATTTTTTTTCCAGTGTTGATTCTGAGGGTTTGGGATAAAATTTTGCAAACTATGAATGTGTGATTTCATGAGCGAATGATAACCAGTATGTTTAGATTATAGTATTATGTTTCATAATTGTCTCCATTATTGTACATTTGTTATCACTTGAATGTAATGCATCAAGGGTGTTTTGGATTCAACTCTTTAGTGTTCCTAATTTGTGTCTACGATTTATTTCTTTCTTCTAAGGGAAGAACTAACTTTCTTTGAATAACTGATAATGATTTAAGTTATTGGTATGGATTTCCAAGAAGAATTCTGAAATAAATAGAGATACTTATTAATGTAAGGCATTAATAAAAAGGGATTAGTTGTTTATGTCATTTTTATTAATGGAATTCTATTTACACTTTCTTATTTGACTCTGACCTAGGATAAATACTAGTCTTTGTAAGCTTATTTAATTCTCAGAATACAACAAGCATCTGGCTACCACCTTATTTTTATCATTAGAAGTAGGGGTAGCTTAGTTTTAGTTCTCAGTGATATGTAAACTATATATGGCATTGTATGCGAGGGTGCCAATATGTTGAACACCCATGAATTTCAAACCTAAGAACTATCCACAGTTTTCTGGTTTGTAGTATGTCAACTAGTGTGATTCTATTATATGTATAAACCCATAATTAGGTACACCTGCCCGAGTGTAGTGGAGTGCGAAGAGAAGAATGCTTTCATGCCTTGTCAATGTTGGATTTTCTTGTCTTTAGTTTGTTGACAGTGTTGAATGTTTGTCTTAGGTTTCAATTCCCATAATCTAGATCTCATACTTTCACCTAGGAATAGAGGTAGAAAGAAAAGGAGCCAACAGGTGGAAAGCTTTTTGAATGGTTTCTTAGAATCAAATTTGTGCATTCTTTGACGACATGAAGACAAATCTTATTATTGAAAACATCAATGAAACCTGAATGAAACATTAATATAATCTAGAGTGTAAGATCATAAGTGCCCATCTTTATTTCGATGAACATATTTTTACTAAGCTTTTGAGAAATCTATTTCAATGTATATTTGTGTAAATGTATGCCAACATAATTCTCAATATTAAGATATTAATTTATAATTTTTCCAACAAAGTTTCCATTAAATTTTAGCCTTGACTGACACCATAAATGTAATAGAAGGTACAAAAATTACACCTGAACAAGACTAGAAGAAAGAATCACAAAGACAATATCTACAGGTTTAGGCATTGTAATCAGAAGATTAATTTAATATTATTTTATAATTAGAAAAATAATCTTTTTTTTAGTTAAAGTGATCAAATCGTCTGGAAGAAAACTATTTGGTAGAATTCCATTAAGATATCTTGTCATGGCTTCCTATGATCGTAATATATTCACAAAATTGATTTGCTGAAAATAATCTAGAAACTTTCAAGCAAATGAAATCAACATTTATTTAGTCTGTCTCAAAAAAAATCTACTTATCTTCTCCTTAATTGTGTGAAAAGGGGACATCTATAATAGTTATTGCATCTACCATAACATCATAAAAGGGGATTTTGTTAGATGTTATAGATACAAATTTTAACTCTCTTTGTCTCTCTAAAACTAAGTATGTGTATCTTTCTATCATCGTTTTCTCCCTCTCTCTATATCCCTTTGTTTCTTAGGTTCTCTCTCTTTGATCTTTCCATTTCTATCTCTATTGCAAACATAGCACAAGTTTTTTGGTAATAGAGTTTGATTAGCTTCCTCATTCAACGACATTATTTCAATAGTATTTTGATTCCTATTTAAGAGGATGCATAGTTTATTTGAAGATATCATTTTTCCATTGAGGCCTTTGTTACACAAACATCATTTACTAAACAAGATACCAATTGACCTCGTGTATTCTACAAATGTATACAAGAAATCAACCATTTTTTTTCGGATTGACCATCCACACCTCTTTAGCTTGCCGATTGCACACCAAGGTACAATTACTAGTTATTATATTTAGAAGAACATGGGAGAGCCCAAAGGGACAATTTTTACTAATATTCCACTAAATTCCAATTAAAACCTTTTAAATTTTAGAAAGAAAGAAAGAAACTATTTAACATCCACGAGGCTAAAGATAAGCTATGGGATAGACTGTCTTACACATTAATTTCTATATTTTGGCCCTTTTCTTGTGCAACTCGATGATGAGTTCTCCCAACTACTCACTATCACCTCCTTGAATAAATAAACCCAAGAGTTAGTTGTTTAGATATTAACAAAACTATCTTTGCTTCTCTTGAAGGTGTCACACTCTAAAATGAAATTCTTTTCTTTATCCACTTTTTCAGAAGTGCAAAAAACACTCTTTCTTCCCAAACTTCTTAATTTTGTATTTTCTGATGTCTAGTTTCATAATGAAGTTTATGAGAGTCGGTACTTAACTATGAAATAATAATTTTGGTTCTCCAAGAGAAAATGACCCCTATGCATGTTATTTGGTGATGTTTACGAGTGGTATTAAACTACTCACTACAATATTTTTTCTTTCTTGTTAGTTCTTTATTATGGGGAAGGCTTGTCAAACTTATCCATGTGATGTGGAAAATGGTGATCAATGGTAGACCGCCAAGTTCTACATACATTGGAATACCAAAATCCCAACAAAGTGAATCCAATTAACACAGCCAAGAGAGTAAGGGTGTAAATTCATGATCCACACAATGTGGGGTTTTTGGTGGTTCCTTATAATAAAGATGACAATGATATGTAAATATCATAAATAACTAAGCGGTAGGAGGAATAAACTTACCTTGAAACTAGGACAAGATGAGTAAACTTCATATCTGGTTCTGACTATCACAAAACTGTCAGAATCAGAAATGGTTCTAGATCTGGTATCTGGACACCTGTACCTTCTAACTATGAAATTTATGAATCCAAAGGACTATGTTGAACAAATTCAGCCTTGTCTAGAAAATTCAACCTTGTCCTAGAGACTCTGAATCTGATGAAATCTATGAAGGATCTGCTACTGGTTTAGTAGCTCCCAAAATCTGGACCCAAAAATTTGAAAATTTGTTCTTGCACATAAAAAAGAAGGGGAAG
Organism: Thuja plicata; assembly: GCA_018584345.1. Taxonomy (NCBI): domain Eukaryota; kingdom Viridiplantae; phylum Streptophyta; class Pinopsida; order Cupressales; family Cupressaceae; genus Thuja; species Thuja plicata. The sequence continues at coordinate 238,144 of MU224517.1, forward strand.
AAGGTTGTGGGGAGGGGTTTGCCTTGGTCAAGCCCCTGCATAGGAATCAAGTTTTAATTTAAATAAATTAAATTGAAAGAATGTTCACTTGTAGCAGAGATTAGATCTAAACAATGGAATATATCATACCATATAGATGCAATTGTCTTTAAGTACATGTGATCAATAATGTTGATGCAATAGATTTGACTCGACACAAAAAAAAAAGGAAATCATGTAAGAAAAAACCCCATGTAATATATATTGTAATTTTCCACGATGTTGGAATGGGAAAGAGAGAGAGGAAGAAGACTTGATGGATGAATGTAGATATCCTTCCTTGATGTCAAACTCCTTTGCATGGCCTTCAATAGGGAAGAGAGCTAGATCTATAAAAGGAAATGCCTTGCATGCTTGCTAATGGTTGCCTTCAATGGATTCTTTCTTTAACTTGAATGCCTTAGATGCACAATAAATTGCTTGATAATGCTTACACAAAGATCAGGTAAGATGTGAAAATGAGAGGAAGATGTCTTCTTTTATACACATTTTGGGGCTCAAATTTCACAAGCCGACCTCAATTAAGCACCTAGGATAAACAACCCTACATCGGGCTTGAAACCTACTAAAATTAAAATCCCTAGGATAAGGTTGACTTGGGTCGACCTTGACCTGGCATACCTTTCCAAATATTTCTAGGGACCTAGGGTTGTGTACCAAGAAGGGGATTTGAAAACATCAGTCCGTCAGGAAAACGGGGCAAATCCAAAATTCCAAAAATTCATGCAAAGGACCTAGGTGGAAAATGAATCATGTGAATGGATGGAAAATTAGAAAATATGCATAAGAATTAGAGCCAACCTCAGTTTTAAACAAGATTGAGGGAGAAGGAGGACCTAGATTTTAATTAAATATGCATTTAAGTGCAATATGAGGTCCTACATTGAGAAACACACTAAAGTAGGCTCAAAATGGTCCCAAAATGTCCATAATTTAAGTGATGACTTTTTAGGATGATACATTTAGAGTCCACTTTAGTAGGAGTATGAGAAAATCTCATGCTCATGGTAGAGGAAGAGATAGAAGAAAGAAAGAATGATGAGAGCGAGAGAGATGATCATAGGCGAATTGCAAAGAGATAAGACATCACAGAGTTTAAGGATGTAAGCCCCCAAACCAAGGATCTTAACTCTTCATCCATGTACAAGAGCACAAAAATAAAGAAAAAATAAAAAGGAAAAGAAAAGACACAAAAGGGGTTAGTACTAAAAAAAATTCCAAATCAACTAGTGAAAGATACCTCGATAAAAAATGTCCCATCCACTAATATCATGTCTGTAAAACTATTGCAAGAGCACAAGTGATCACATAGGAAGAATAAGAGAATTGCCAAAGATGATACCAACTCAATGGTCGAACCTACTAGAATAACCATGAGAGAAAAAAGAGATAGAGATAGAGAGAGGAATGAGAATTAATGGTCTAGCAGATTGTGTTATTCTATGCAATTCTAACCTTGAAATATTTTGCACACATGGTATCTTAAAAATGTTTTGCGCATGAAGCGGCTTTAGGGGGACTAGTCTTATGGAAACCATCATCTCCGTGTGGATCCATGTCTATGGATTAGTCTCATGGAAATTATGTATGAATCCATGTCTAGGGATTAGTCTGATGGAAAATCCATGTGAATCCGTAAATGGTGATCATTCTATGGATCAAAGAACAAAAACAACATATAATGTACAATGGAGGCCGTATGTATGTCCCCCTCCTTATGATAGCACCATAGGAGACATCATAAGGGAGATAATAAAGGATACCTACATCCAACAACAGGGATATATCCTTAAAGAAACAATGTATGGCATGAACTTAGCTAAGAGTGTTAACTCTTATTAGCTAAGAAAATAGATAATCATGAAAGGATATTTCTCTTGTGGGAAGAGACCCTCAAAACGAATAGATCTTGGCTACAAGACATTGACCTTCAAGAGGATTTCTTGAACAAAGATAGCATCTTCAAGACAAAGAGGGGAAGGAGAACAAGAATGCACCCATTTAGCCGCCTATTTCTAGGTGAAATAGGGATTCTTGATGAAGGATGACATACTTTGAAACACACGGCAAGGTAATATGTTTATAATGAACATAGTTTTGAAAATAAAGAAGAGGTTGTGATCAAGGATGCACACCTTTTGTATAAGAGAGAATCCTAATCAAAACAACAATTCTCTATAAGAAAAGAATGTCGCCTAATAAACAAATGTCACTGTAGTAAAAATAATATACAAACTACCTTGCCTCGTAAGTGTAAACACAAGACAAAATATATAATACGCCCCTAATAATGGTCACTTCATAATAGATATACAATTCCAAGTGAAATAAGTTGGGCTCCTAATGTAAAACAAACATATTAATGCTAGAAAATATATCACATATAAAGTAAGAAAGTCATCAAGGAAAGGAATGAAATGATGATACAGATGATTACTAGATGATATACATACCCTTTGAGGCATGAAAATGATTGTTAAGAAAAAAATGTTAGGATCTCGTGTGAAACAATGTATTTCATTCTAAAAAGGATGTACTCCCGTGAAATAATATAAATCCATAGAGATGAAAAAAGAAGGAGAAAAAGGATGCCACCTTATGTCTAATTAGTGGTCAACCCAATTACACAAGATATGCACTTTAAAGCAAGGAATAAATTATAAGGAGGATACTAATCTTGTTAAGAAGAAAGATCCGGAACAACGAGTCCATACATGGAAGGACATCATAGTATAGAAGAGATGAACAAAAAAGAGATAATGAATCCTATGAAAGGAGGAGATAGAAATGAAGAATGACCCAATACCTATCATAATTGTTAGATCTTTTATAATAGATAAATACTTTCAAGCGTAAGGTTGCAATTTGTGTGAAGGAAAAATATTTATGCAAGAGAAGACACTATACTATAAAACATGAAAGCCCACAAGGGATCTTGGATACATTTAATAGGAATAAAAGGAAAAAGGAAGACATGTTAAGCTCCCTAAGTGGTTTCTCATATGTAAAAGATATGCTCTCACAAGAAAACATAAGGTTACAACACATGATGTCAATATCCTTGTGTAAAACAACAAATGTATGTTGGAAAGGATGTCATTGTATAAAATAAACATGCTAACAAAGGGAGAAAATGGATGCCTGAAAGAAGGAAGAAACAATGATCCCCTACCCTCCAGTGTAGAGAACAAGAGAGATGGAATCTTATTATGATGGCCTTGGTGCTCATTATGTACAAAATATTGCATAATGAAGAGCAACATAATAGGAAATGAATGGCTAAGGTATTTCTCAGAGATGAAGAAAATGTATAATATTTGGTGTTAAAAGAAGAAGACATCTGTAAACCAAATCTTGAACAAATTGTATAAACTCAACACAATCACAAAGATAATTCCTATTAGGGTAATGAAAGCAACATGAAAATTCACCATTAATGTAGTTGTGAGGGTATGGATGGAATCTATAAGGAAATATCATCATAGAATTATGCTTGATATTAAGATAAATTCATCTAGCCAAAGCTTCATGATATTCATAAGGTGAAGGATCATGAGACGATGTTGGAAAGAGAACATCAAGAGGCAGTTTTGGGTGAGAAAAAATGTTAGCTTGAGGCACATGATATTATTTAGGAGGATAAGGAGAAACCTTAGGGCTATGGTCACTAAAACCTTGATCATGTTGGATAGGTTGTGATCAAGAATCTTGATGTCTATGAGTGGAAGGAAGAGAAGTATGGAAGGTTTCTCTAGGAAAATCACCATCCTTACTATATTTAGGTTGGGAGGGAGAAGGAGGATGATCCCTTATTTTTGGAGAGAAATCATCTAGGAAATGTCTAACATCTAGATCATGAAGAATGTTTTGAATATTTTGAGAAGAATTACTAATATTATCTTCCACAAGATCACTAGGAGGTAGATTTTGAGGTATAAGATTAGGTTCATTAACAAAGGACCTTATGTTGTCTATATATTGTACGCCTTTAGTTAAAATGTAAAGGATAAGCAAATGTGAAACATTGATAATTTTTTTGAAACATGCCTTATAATGAAGAGATATATGGGTTACTCTCATTATTTCATATGCAAGAATACCTTGAAGGAATACAAATACAATGAAAGAGAAAAAACTTTGATTCACTATGTGGATTTGATAAAGGGAGGTAAGAAAGAATGTAAGGACATAAGTAATTGCACACGAATCCAATTTAGAGAGTTCCATATTAACAACACAAAACTAGATCTCAAAATAGGATTGTGATTAAGATAGGGTCTACTATGATGCAAAAGAAAGACAAATCAATACATATATCACAAAAAGAAGATCTAACTACTAAATGAGAAAGTATAATGTATGAAAACATTAGGTTCACCAAAATGTGACATAGAAAATGGTGATAAATGGTAGATAACCAAGTTCTACATACATTTGAATACCAAACTCCCAACAAAGTGAATTTGATTAACACAACCAAGAGAGTAAGGGTGGAAATTTGTGCTCCACACAATGTGGGGTTTTTGGTGGTTCCTTATGATAGAGATGGAAATGATATGTAAATCTTATAAATGAATAAGCAGTAGGAGGAATGTAATTAGCTTAAAAATAGGAGAAGAGGAGTAAACTTCATATCTGGTTTTGACTATCATAGATCTGTCAGGAAAACAAATGGTTCGACATCTGATACCCTAACACTTGTACCTTCTGTTCGTAAAAATTCTGGATTCAAAGGAATATGTCGAACAAAGTCAATCTTGTCCAACAAAGTTGACCTTGTCTTGGAGACTCTAAATCTGATGAAATCTATGAATGATCTACCACTGGTTCTATAACTCTCAAAACCTGGATTAGAAACTTCAAAAATTTGTTCCTACACATAAAAAAGAAGGGGAAAAAGGTTGTGGGGAGGGGTTTTACTTGGTCAAGCATCTGTATAGGAATAAACCTTGAATTGAAATAAATGAAATTGAAAGAATGCCAACATGTAGCATAGACTAGATCTAAACAACGAAATATATCATACCATTTAGATGGAATTGTCTCTAAATATGTGATCAAGAATATTGATGCAATAGCTTTAACTCAACATAAAAATCAAAAGGAAATCATGTAAGACAAAACCTCATGTAATATATGTTGTAATTTGTCACAATGTTGGATTGGAAAAGAGAGTGAGGAAGAAGACTTGATGGATGAATGTAGATTTCCTTCCTTGACGTCAAACTCCTTTGCTTGGCCTTCAATAGGGAAAGAGCTAGATATATGAAAGGAATACCAACTTTATGAGCAACAAAACTATGAGTCTTCATCTAACAAAGCTTTTAGCAATGATGACTGTTCTAATTTTGATTTTTCTGATGTTGACTTTGATTCATCCTTTTATGATAAAAATGATTATGATGTTAGGATTAACAGTGGTTTTAGTGAAATAAGCAATCCACTATTTGACAAGGAAAAGGAAATAGATCGAATGATAATTTGTCATGAAATTTTTGAGAAAGGTTATCATGAGATTGTTAACCCGTTGTATGAAGAGATGGTTGAGAATTTTGATGATTCAAATGTGATATCACATGGTGCAGTAAATGATTATAGTGACCAGGATGTAATATCTAACTCAAAAATTTTGTGTGAGATTGAATCTTCTTTTACTACTTACTGTGATAATATTGTTAGAGATGTTTTAGATTGTCGTGAGCATGGAAATACAATCATTCCTCATCACATGGAAATATTGCTAGGTTATGTGGAAACTAATATCACTAATCAGATTTCTTGTTGTAAGAGAGTTATTATGATGAAGTTTTGTGCAGTGATGTAGATGTTTGTAATGGGATGTCAGTGGATTTGTTTGGTTGAGTTATAGAAGATGTTTGTGTGGAGAAGAGTAAGGATTTGGATTTTGAGTCAGATTTTTTTTTCAACTAGAGGTATGTTCACTTTTTTGGGTATGCGATATTAAGGACATTGATAAATGGTATTCAATAAATACAGAGATGGATCAACATGTTGAGATGCAATCTTTGTATGAGCATACCCTTTTCCCTAAGTTGCAGCAATTAACCATTAACGATTATTTTTCTTCTATGCAAAACAATCATGATGTTAGTTATATAATTGAAAATGAACATTTTATTTTTCCAATCCATCTTGAGGAAGTTTTTCAAGAACATGGTTATGAGTTGAACCGTGAGGAATATAATATTCACATTGAGTTTAATTTATATGTTTTTTGTGATATACATTTGTTGTATGACTGTGAGTTTTCTGAGTTGTTTCATAATGATAAAGTTCATAAAATTGAGGATTATGCATATAGTACCAGTTGTGTGAGCATGTTAAAGGATATCAGTTGCTTTAAGCATGATCTGTTGTATTTCAATGATATTTTCAGAATGATCATGTTGTTAAGTGATGATAATTAGATGTTTGAAAGAGAGAGGTTTTGGTTTTACATGTTTGGTGGCTTGGGGCCACCAATTAAGGGATAGAATTGATTTTCAAAAGCTTTGTACATAATGGGGCCGAATAAATTTTTGATTGGTCTACTTATCCTAGAGAGATTAATTCTTGATTTTCCCTCAGGGGGAAAGCATCACCAACAAGATCCATTAATAGAGATCAAATTATTTATGAGCTTGTAAGAGGGTAGTAATTGTATTTTCTACCTGATTTGCAAAGTTTGTGCAGGTGATATTAGCAGTTTGAGTTTTCAGGGTTGGTTCTCATTTTGAAAGCAAGTAACCATTGAGATTTGTATTTTCCCACTAAAGGGTAAGAGTGAGTCTATTTTTAATGTTAGTCGCATCCCTATGACTATTTTTGATTTAATTTTTAAAGGGTCGCAAGGCTGCAATGTAAGTAAGTGTGAATTTGAGAAAAGGCCTACCTGCGTCCTCGCACCAGTTAAGAGGATATAAGTTTTACCATCATGAGTAAGTGGTTGAAGTTTTGGCCACTACATAAAATGCCCCTCTTTCTCTTGCAACAGTCAATAAAAGAGACATGTAGCAGTCGTGAGGCCAAAGTGGAGACTATGATGGTTACCTAAGTGTTATGTTTCATCCTCGTAGCGGTAAGGAGAAAGGAAAGGTTTGGCTAGAGGATTCACAAGGAGGTGCCACATGTCATCACAGATAGTTATCGAAGGAGTTAAAATGTTTTTTGTCACTGCCTTGTGATGATTAACTCTAGTTCGATGCTGAGAGTTATGAGGTCACGACCAGAGCTAAAGGATTCAACCAAGGTATTATCATTACCTTACAACACTAAGAGGATTTAAAGAAAAGGGGTTGTGAGGCTGCGATTAAAGGCATAAGGCCAAGCTATGGTTTCCTCTTGATTCCTCACAACTCTTAGTAAGGTTAAGAAAGAATGAATGATAGGTCAGTGAAGAAATGACACGTTGCAAGTCAGATGGTTAAAGATTAAGGTGTTGCTGCCTTTTAAAGTTTCAGGGTGGATAAAAGAGGAAGGTCATGGGCAGGTGAGAAGATGCCACGTAGTATGGTAACCAATCAAATTTTAATGTTTTTTGACATGGATTTTGAGGGATGACTCGGGGTGAGATATATAGGTTGTGAGATAGAAGTTGTAGGCCATGTGGTGACTGCAGAAGTTAAGAGATTCTTTGTTGCACTCTTGTAAAGGTTATCTCTAATTAAAGTGTAGAGGTCTTGAGGTAGCGACTAAAGACCCACGGGCTAAGTTAAAATAGGTTTTCATGACCTCGTGTGGTTTAAGACTCGTCATGAAATAGGCTTGCAAGGATGTAAGTAGTAATATGAAAAGGCACCCATGAAAAGTCATTTGATGTGACATGTGCATAAATCTAAAGATTATGTGGAGTTGGAAAATTCTGAGGATCTTTGTACTTGCAGGAGAATGTTAATGAGCTCTAGGATTGTCAATATGTTGAAGGAAGATTTGTAACGTTAATTCCATATGTAAACTGCTTATTTGACAATCAAGGATTACTGTCATTCTCCATCCTATGAAATTTATGAAAGAAATTGAAGGTTATAATTAATGTCATCTCTTAGTAGAATCAATTATATGGATATTAGCGAAAATAGATATTGTAGAGGAAATAAAAGATTTTGAGATACAGTTGCAAGAGGCGTACTAGGAACAAATTCAGAAGTAGTATACATAGGTGACCAAAGGGATATTAAAATGAAGGTTTGTGGCCAAAGGGATATTAAAAATTGAAAGAAGTGGCAGACTCCTAATCTAAAAGGCTAAAATTTTGATACCTTCTGGTGGTGGAATTACTAGAGGAATAAGGATGAAGAAGAGGATGATGAGACCTCATAATCATTCATTTTCTATTAGGAACAAGTTTCAAAATCCTCAAGAGTTTGTAGAAGGAAATTTTGAGAATGTTGCATCCTGGCCTTCTCTGCATTAATATCAATGAAAGAGTGATATTGGCATGGCTCCAAAATATGTTTTTTTTTTCGGGAGACACTCTGACTTACAGATAGACTAGAAATTACACACCTAAAATCGTTAGGATGTAACAAACTTTATTGGAAAGTAGTTCTATGTAACAAATTTTGTTAAAAAGATCATATTCAGGTAATGAACTAAAGCTTGATGAATTCCAATATATGTTGGAATCCCAGGGTCATAAAAGAGAGAGTTTTAAGTTATGTAATATTTTTTTTCCAGTGTTGAGTCTGAGGGTTTCGGATAAAATTTTGCAAACTATGAATGTGTGATTTCATGAGTGAATGATAACCAGTATGTGTAGATTAAAGTATTATGTTTCATAACTGTCTCCATTATTGTACATTTATTATCACTTGAATGTAATGCATCAAGGGTGTTTTGGATTCAACTCTTCAGTGTTCCTAATTTGTGTCTACGATTTATTGCTTTCTTCTAAGGGAAGAACTAACTTTCTTTGAATAACTGATAATGATTTAAGTTATTGGTATGGATTTCCAAGAAGAATTCTGAAATAACAAGAGATAATAATTAATGTAAGGAATTAATAAAAAGGGATTAGTTGTTTATGTCATGTTTATTAATGGAATTTTATTTACACTCTCTTGTTTGACTCTTTACCTAGGATAAATACTAGTCTTTGTAAGCTTATTTCATTCTCAGAATACAACAAGCATCTGGCTACCACCTTATTTTTATCATTAGAAGTAGGGGTAGCTTAGTTTTAGTTCTCAGTGATATGTAAACTATATATGGCATTGTATGCGAGGGTGCCAATATGTTGAACACCCATGAATTTCAAACCTAAGAACTATCCACAGTTTTCTGGTTTGTAGTATGTCAACTAGTGTGATTCTATTATATGTATAAACCCATAATTAGGTACACCTGCCCGAGTGTAGTGGAGTGCGAAGAGAAGAATGCTTTCATGCCTTGTCAATGTTGGATTTTCTTGTCTTTAGTTTGTTGACAGTGTTGAATGTTTGTCTTAGGTTTCAATTCCCATAATCTAGATCTCATACTTTCACCTAGGAATAGAGGTAGAAAGAAAAGGAGCCAACAGGTGGAAAGCTTTTTGAATGGTTTCTTAGAATCAAATTTGTGCATTCTTTGACGACATGAAGACAAATCTTATTATTGAAAACATCAATGAAACCTGAATGAAACATTAATATAATCTAGAGTGTAAGATCATAAGTGCCCATCTTTATTTCGATGAACATATTTTTACTAAGCTTTTGAGAAATCTATTTCAATGTATATTTGTGTAAATGTATGCCAACATAATTCTCAATATTAAGATATTAATTTATAATTTTTCCAACAAAGTTTCCATTAAATTTTAGCCTTGACTGACACCATAAATGTAATAGAAGGTACAAAAATTACACCTGAACAAGACTAGAAGAAAGAATCACAAAGACAATATCTACAGGTTTAGGCATTGTAATCAGAAGATTAATTTAATATTATTTTATAATTAGAAAAATAATCTTTTTTTTAGTTAAAGTGATCAAATCGTCTGGAAGAAAACTATTTGGTAGAATTCCATTAAGATATCTTGTCATGGCTTCCTATGATCGTAATATATTCACAAAATTGATTTGCTGAAAATAATCTAGAAACTTTCAAGCAAATGAAATCAACATTTATTTAGTCTGTCTCAAAAAAAATCTACTTATCTTCTCCTTAATTGTGTGAAAAGGGGACATCTATAATAGTTATTGCATCTACCATAACATCATAAAAGGGGATTTTGTTAGATGTTATAGATACAAATTTTAACTCTCTTTGTCTCTCTAAAACTAAGTATGTGTATCTTTCTATCATCGTTTTCTCCCTCTCTCTATATCCCTTTGTTTCTTAGGTTCTCTCTCTTTGATCTTTCCATTTCTATCTCTATTGCAAACATAGCACAAGTTTTTTGGTAATAGAGTTTGATTAGCTTCCTCATTCAACGACATTATTTCAATAGTATTTTGATTCCTATTTAAGAGGATGCATAGTTTATTTGAAGATATCATTTTTCCATTGAGGCCTTTGTTACACAAACATCATTTACTAAACAAGATACCAATTGACCTCGTGTATTCTACAAATGTATACAAGAAATCAACCATTTTTTTTCGGATTGACCATCCACACCTCTTTAGCTTGCCGATTGCACACCAAGGTACAATTACTAGTTATTATATTTAGAAGAACATGGGAGAGCCCAAAGGGACAATTTTTACTAATATTCCACTAAATTCCAATTAAAACCTTTTAAATTTTAGAAAGAAAGAAAGAAACTATTTAACATCCACGAGGCTAAAGATAAGCTATGGGATAGACTGTCTTACACATTAATTTCTATATTTTGGCCCTTTTCTTGTGCAACTCGATGATGAGTTCTCCCAACTACTCACTATCACCTCCTTGAATAAATAAACCCAAGAGTTAGTTGTTTAGATATTAACAAAACTATCTTTGCTTCTCTTGAAGGTGTCACACTCTAAAATGAAATTCTTTTCTTTATCCACTTTTTCAGAAGTGCAAAAAACACTCTTTCTTCCCAAACTTCTTAATTTTGTATTTTCTGATGTCTAGTTTCATAATGAAGTTTATGAGAGTCGGTACTTAACTATGAAATAATAATTTTGGTTCTCCAAGAGAAAATGACCCCTATGCATGTTATTTGGTGATGTTTACGAGTGGTATTAAACTACTCACTACAATATTTTTTCTTTCTTGTTAGTTCTTTATTATGGGGAAGGCTTGTCAAACTTATCCATGTGATGTGGAAAATGGTGATCAATGGTAGACCGCCAAGTTCTACATACATTGGAATACCAAAATCCCAACAAAGTGAATCCAATTAACACAGCCAAGAGAGTAAGGGTGTAAATTCATGATCCACACAATGTGGGGTTTTTGGTGGTTCCTTATAATAAAGATGACAATGATATGTAAATATCATAAATAACTAAGCGGTAGGAGGAATAAACTTACCTTGAAACTAGGACAAGATGAGTAAACTTCATATCTGGTTCTGACTATCACAAAACTGTCAGAATCAGAAATGGTTCTAGATCTGGTATCTGGACACCTGTACCTTCTAACTATGAAATTTATGAATCCAAAGGACTATGTTGAACAAATTCAGCCTTGTCTAGAAAATTCAACCTTGTCCTAGAGACTCTGAATCTGATGAAATCTATGAAGGATCTGCTACTGGTTTAGTAGCTCCCAAAATCTGGACCCAAAAATTTGAAAATTTGTTCTTGCACATAAAAAAGAAGGGGAAGAAGGTTGTGGGGAGGGGTTTGCCTTGGTCAAGCCCCTGCATAGGAATCAAGTTTTAATTTAAATAAATTAAATTGAAAGAATGTTCACTTGTAGCAGAGATTAGATCTAAACAATGGAATATATCATACCATATAGATGCAATTGTCTTTAAGTACATGTGATCAATAATGTTGATGCAATAGATTTGACTCGACACAAAAAAAAAAGGAAATCATGTAAGAAAAAACCCCATGTAATATATATTGTAATTTTCCACGATGTTGGAATGGGAAAGAGAGAGAGGAAGAAGACTTGATGGATGAATGTAGATATCCTTCCTTGATGTCAAACTCCTTTGCATGGCCTTCAATAGGGAAGAGAGCTAGATCTATAAAAGGAAATGCCTTGCATGCTTGCTAATGGTTGCCTTCAATGGATTCTTTCTTTAACTTGAATGCCTTAGATGCACAATAAATTGCTTGATAATGCTTACACAAAGATCAGGTAAGATGTGAAAATGAGAGGAAGATGTCTTCTTTTATACACATTTTGGGGCTCAAATTTCACAAGCCGACCTCAATTAAGCACCTAGGATAAACAACCCTACATCGGGCTTGAAACCTACTAAAATTAAAATCCCTAGGATAAGGTTGACTTGGGTCGACCTTGACCTGGCATACCTTTCCAAATATTTCTAGGGACCTAGGGTTGTGTACCAAGAAGGGGATTTGAAAACATCAGTCCGTCAGGAAAACGGGGCAAATCCAAAATTCCAAAAATTCATGCAAAGGACCTAGGTGGAAAATGAATCATGTGAATGGATGGAAAATTAGAAAATATGCATAAGAATTAGAGCCAACCTCAGTTTTAAACAAGATTGAGGGAGAAGGAGGACCTAGATTTTAATTAAATATGCATTTAAGTGCAATATGAGGTCCTACATTGAGAAACACACTAAAGTAGGCTCAAAATGGTCCCAAAATGTCCATAATTTAAGTGATGACTTTTTAGGATGATACATTTAGAGTCCACTTTAGTAGGAGTATGAGAAAATCTCATGCTCATGGTAGAGGAAGAGATAGAAGAAAGAAAGAATGATGAGAGCGAGAGAGATGATCATAGGCGAATTGCAAAGAGATAAGACATCACAGAGTTTAAGGATGTAAGCCCCCAAACCAAGGATCTTAACTCTTCATCCATGTACAAGAGCACAAAAATAAAGAAAAAATAAAAAGGAAAAGAAAAGACACAAAAGGGGTTAGTACTAAAAAAAATTCCAAATCAACTAGTGAAAGATACCTCGATAAAAAATGTCCCATCCACTAATATCATGTCTGTAAAACTATTGCAAGAGCACAAGTGATCACATAGGAAGAATAAGAGAATTGCCAAAGATGATACCAACTCAATGGTCGAACCTACTAGAATAACCATGAGAGAAAAAAGAGATAGAGATAGAGAGAGGAATGAGAATTAATGGTCTAGCAGATTGTGTTATTCTATGCAATTCTAACCTTGAAATATTTTGCACACATGGTATCTTAAAAATGTTTTGCGCATGAAGCGGCTTTAGGGGGACTAGTCTTATGGAAACCATCATCTCCGTGTGGATCCATGTCTATGGATTAGTCTCATGGAAATTATGTATGAATCCATGTCTAGGGATTAGTCTGATGGAAAATCCATGTGAATCCGTAAATGGTGATCATTCTATGGATCAAAGAACAAAAACAACATATAATGTACAATGGAGGCCGTATGTATGTCCCCCTCCTTATGATAGCACCATAGGAGACATCATAAGGGAGATAATAAAGGATACCTACATCCAACAACAGGGATATATCCTTAAAGAAACAATGTATGGCATGAACTTAGCTAAGAGTGTTAACTCTTATTAGCTAAGAAAATAGATAATCATGAAAGGATATTTCTCTTGTGGGAAGAGACCCTCAAAACGAATAGATCTTGGCTACAAGACATTGACCTTCAAGAGGATTTCTTGAACAAAGATAGCATCTTCAAGACAAAGAGGGGAAGGAGAACAAGAATGCACCCATTTAGCCGCCTATTTCTAGGTGAAATAGGGATTCTTGATGAAGGATGACATACTTTGAAACACACGGCAAGGTAATATGTTTATAATGAACATAGTTTTGAAAATAAAGAAGAGGTTGTGATCAAGGATGCACACCTTTTGTATAAGAGAGAATCCTAATCAAAACAACAATTCTCTATAAGAAAAGAATGTCGCCTAATAAACAAATGTCACTGTAGTAAAAATAATATACAAACTACCTTGCCTCGTAAGTGTAAACACAAGACAAAATATATAATACGCCCCTAATAATGGTCACTTCATAATAGATATACAATTCCAAGTGAAATAAGTTGGGCTCCTAATGTAAAACAAACATATTAATGCTAGAAAATATATCACATATAAAGTAAGAAAGTCATCAAGGAAAGGAATGAAATGATGATACAGATGATTACTAGATGATATACATACCCTTTGAGGCATGAAAATGATTGTTAAGAAAAAAATGTTAGGATCTCGTGTGAAACAATGTATTTCATTCTAAAAAGGATGTACTCCCGTGAAATAATATAAATCCATAGAGATGAAAAAAGAAGGAGAAAAAGGATGCCACCTTATGTCTAATTAGTGGTCAACCCAATTACACAAGATATGCACTTTAAAGCAAGGAATAAATTATAAGGAGGATACTAATCTTGTTAAGAAGAAAGATCCGGAACAACGAGTCCATACATGGAAGGACATCATAGTATAGAAGAGATGAACAAAAAAGAGATAATGAATCCTATGAAAGGAGGAGATAGAAATGAAGAATGACCCAATACCTATCATAATTGTTAGATCTTTTATAATAGATAAATACTTTCAAGCGTAAGGTTGCAATTTGTGTGAAGGAAAAATATTTATGCAAGAGAAGACACTATACTATAAAACATGAAAGCCCACAAGGGATCTTGGATACATTTAATAGGAATAAAAGGAAAAAGGAAGACATGTTAAGCTCCCTAAGTGGTTTCTCATATGTAAAAGATATGCTCTCACAAGAAAACATAAGGTTACAACACATGATGTCAATATCCTTGTGTAAAACAACAAATGTATGTTGGAAAGGATGTCATTGTATAAAATAAACATGCTAACAAAGGGAGAAAATGGATGCCTGAAAGAAGGAAGAAACAATGATCCCCTACCCTCCAGTGTAGAGAACAAGAGAGATGGAATCTTATTATGATGGCCTTGGTGCTCATTATGTACAAAATATTGCATAATGAAGAGCAACATAATAGGAAATGAATGGCTAAGGTATTTCTCAGAGATGAAGAAAATGTATAATATTTGGTGTTAAAAGAAGAAGACATCTGTAAACCAAATCTTGAACAAATTGTATAAACTCAACACAATCACAAAGATAATTCCTATTAGGGTAATGAAAGCAACATGAAAATTCACCATTAATGTAGTTGTGAGGGTATGGATGGAATCTATAAGGAAATATCATCATAGAATTATGCTTGATATTAAGATAAATTCATCTAGCCAAAGCTTCATGATATTCATAAGGTGAAGGATCATGAGACGATGTTGGAAAGAGAACATCAAGAGGCAGTTTTGGGTGAGAAAAAATGTTAGCTTGAGGCACATGATATTATTTAGGAGGATAAGGAGAAACCTTAGGGCTATGGTCACTAAAACCTTGATCATGTTGGATAGGTTGTGATCAAGAATCTTGATGTCTATGAGTGGAAGGAAGAGAAGTATGGAAGGTTTCTCTAGGAAAATCACCATCCTTACTATATTTAGGTTGGGAGGGAGAAGGAGGATGATCCCTTATTTTTGGAGAGAAATCATCTAGGAAATGTCTAACATCTAGATCATGAAGAATGTTTTGAATATTTTGAGAAGAATTACTAATATTATCTTCCACAAGATCACTAGGAGGTAGATTTTGAGGTATAAGATTAGGTTCATTAACAAAGGACCTTATGTTGTCTATATATTGTACGCCTTTAGTTAAAATGTAAAGGATAAGCAAATGTGAAACATTGATAATTTTTTTGAAACATGCCTTATAATGAAGAGATATATGGGTTACTCTCATTATTTCATATGCAAGAATACCTTGAAGGAATACAAATACAATGAAAGAGAAAAAACTTTGATTCACTATGTGGATTTGATAAAGGGAGGTAAGAAAGAATGTAAGGACATAAGTAATTGCACACGAATCCAATTTAGAGAGTTCCATATTAACAACACAAAACTAGATCTCAAAATAGGATTGTGATTAAGATAGGGTCTACTATGATGCAAAAGAAAGACAAATCAATACATATATCACAAAAAGAAGATCTAACTACTAAATCAGAAAGTATAATGTATGAAAACATTAGGTTCACCAAAATGTGACATAGGAAATGGTGATAAATGGTAGATCACCAAGTTCTACATACATTGGAATACCAAACTTTCAACAAAGTGAATTCGATTAACACAACCAAGAGAGTAAGGGTGGAAATTTGTGTTCCACACAATGTGGGGTTTTTGGTGGTTCCTTATGATAGAGATGGAAATGATATGTAAATCTAATAAATGAATAAGCAGTAGGAGGAATGAAATTATCTTAAAAATAGGAGAAGAGGAGTAAACTTCATATCTGGTTCTAACTATCATAGATCTGTCAGGAAAAGAAATGGTTCTGCATCTGGTACCCTAACACTTGTACCTTCTATCCATAAAATTTTTGGATTCAAAGGAATATGTCGAACAAAGTCAATCTTGTCCAACAAAGTTGACCTTGTCTTGGAGACTCTGAATCTGATGAAATCTATGAATGATCTGCCACTGGTTCTATAACTCTCAAAACCTAGATTTGAAACTTCAAAAATTTGTTCCTACACATAAAAATGAAGGGGAAGAAGGTTGTGGGGAGGGGTTTTACTTGGTCAAGCATCTATATAGGAATTAACCTTAAATTGAAATAAATGAAATTGAAAGAATGCCAACATGTAGCATAGATTAGATCTAAACAATGAAATATGTCATACCATTTAGATGCAATTGTCTCTAAATATGTGATCAAGAATATTGATGCAATATCTTTAACTCAACACAAAAACCAAAAGGAAATCATGTAAGACAAAACCTCATGTAATATATGTTGTAATTTGTCACAATGTTGGATTGGAAAAGAGAGTGAGGAAGAAGACTTGATGGATGAATGTAGATTTCCTTCCTTGATGTTAAACTCCTTTGCTTGGCCTTCAATAGGGAAAAGAGCTAGATATATGAAAGGAATGCCTTGCATGATTGATAATGGTTGCCTTCAATGGATGCTTGCTTACACTTGAATTCCTTGGAAGTACAATAGCTTGCTTGATAATGCTTGCACGAAGATCATGTAAGATGTAAAATGAGAGGAAGATGTCTCTTTTTATACACATTTCAGGGTTTAGATTTCGCAAGCCGACCTCAATTAAGTGCCTAGGAGAAACACCCCCACATCGGTCCTGGAACCCACTAAAGTTAAAATCCCTAGGACAAGACTAACTTTTCGACCTTGTCTAGGACAAGGCCAACTTGGGTCGACCTTGTCTAGGCACACTTTTTCAAAGTTTGCCCACGACCTAAGGTTGTGTACCAAGAACGTGATTTGAAAACCTCAGTCTTCCAAGAAATAAGGGAAAATCTCAAGTTTTAAAAATGCATGCCAATGACCTAGGCAGAAAATGAATTATGTGAATGGATGGAAAATTGGAAAATATGCATAGAAATTAGAGCCAACCTCAAGTTTAAACAAGATTGGCAGAGAAGAAGGACCTAATTTGAGTTAAATATGCATTTAAGTGCAATACGAGGTCCTACCATAAGAAATATACTAAAGTAGGCTCAAAATGGTCCCAAGATGTACACAAATTAAGTGCTTACTTTTTAGGATTGTACAATCCATAAAAAAGCCTTTATCTCTTTACTATTTGTAGAGCATGAGTTCAAGTAAATACCCCATTTACTAAACCATTTGTTCTTTTGTTGCATCCAAGTCTTCTTTCTTTTATACAATATGTCATTGAAGACAACATTAGGCCATCTGGCCTTTTCCATTTTCTTATTTCTTTTTAAATATCTTACAAGTCGCACCATAACAATTGTTTCAATAAGAGTAGCCCCCACCTCACTCAACATGATATCGTAAGAGATTGAACTTTTAATTTTTAACTTTTTTGTAATCAAGCATTTGTCAATTTTCTCAATTTCCTTCCACTGCAAATTAGAAGTGCTACTAGCCCACAATTCACAACCAAAGAGAGTGACTAGGAACACTAAAAGACCAAAAAGAGTTTGGGTAGTTTTTTAATCTCATAGCCCTACTTCTCTACATCTACCTCCCAAAGTTCGTTTCTTTTTGCATCCTTCCCAACTTAATTTTTTTTTATTTTTTATTCTAAGGTATTTTTAATCCACCACTTCTTCAAGATTACTAGCTTCAAAATAAATTTATGTTGGTTATGTTTTCTTTTAATAGAGAAAACCATCACTTTCATTTTGCTAGTATCGAATTGGATCACCATTGTTCTATAAAAATGCTTAAGGGAAAGTAAGTGTTCTTGTAAGCCAAGAGCATAATTAGAGATCAAAATTAGGTCATCCAAATACAAAAGAACCCTTATAATAAACTCACCCAAATGAACACCATTGCCTCCTTGTAAGTTTAATTACTTGTCAAGTTTGCTAATACATAAACCAAAAAGGGTAGGGGACAATGGGGACCTTTCTTGACCCCTATATCACTCCTAAAACTTTCAGAGTTGTCATCTGAAGTTCTAATTTTGACTTTAACCTTTTCGTAAACCTATGAACATCTACTTTAAGATGTATAGGGACCCCAAGTTCCTTCAACCTATGCCAAATCTTATCTCTAGGGTCCGTGCCAAAATCTCTTTTTAAATCTACAAAGCAACAAAATGCTTCCTCTTTTATCTCCCAAACCTTTTCAACGATGTGCCTTAAAGTTATACGTGATCAATCATGGAATGCTTAGGTCTAAAATATGCTTTCCCTTTAGCATGTTTATCCCTTTCTTTTGCCTACTTCGTGTAACATAAGAATTGGTGAACCAAGTAGTTTAGGGTTCGCTAGATGGCTCACCAAATGCAAAGTTTTTTGTGGGGAAATGTTTAGATATCCTTATGTTACATTAGGAATACCTCCAAAGGCTTCACTCTCAAAACCAAATAATACCAGTAAAGCCCAAATGAGATGAACAGATGCTAATGCTAGATCTAAACTTGAAAATGAAGTTTGAAGATGAATTCCTTTATTTTTAAGATGTGTTTGATATGTAATTGACATGCAAGATTGTGAAAGGAATGCAAACTATGATAAATGAAATGATTACTAACTGTATATGATATCAGATCTGATATATAAAAGGAAATGCAAGATGAAAGACAGAAGAATGAACTCACCTTGAAAACTAGGAGATGAAGAACAAACTTCAAATCTGGAAATTCCTGTCGGAAAATAGTCAAAACCAGAAACCGTTCTAGATCTGGAACTCTGAAACTTGTGTTTTCTGACTGTAAAACTTGCAAGTCCAAAGGACAGTGCTGACCCAAGTCGGCCTTGTCCAAGAAAGTTGGCCTTGTCCTAGAGGTAAAAAAGTGGGTGGATTCTGCAACAGACCAGTCACAGATCCTGAAACTCTGAAATTCTGGATCTGAAACCCAAAGAACCTATTCCTACACACAAGAAAAAGGGAAATAGGTTGATGGAAAAGGGGCTTGCCTTGGTCAAGCCCCTGTATAGGAACCAACTTTGAAATGAAATAAGGAAATTGCATAAACAAGATAAATGTCAGACTTACCTTGCATGGAAAACCCTCATGGATGGATGTAGAAATCAATCAACTCCATAAGGATGCTTGTATGCTTGGAAGATGTTGTAGAATCAAGGATGCCTTCACAAATGCAACAGATCTACACTTGCCAATTCTAGATCTTCAATGAATGTATGCTTGAAATCATGAATGGAGAAGAGGAATGTATCTTCTTGCTTGCTTGAGAATTCCTCCACTAGGCCACCATGAGAGAGAAACTTGCATCAAGGAGAGAATATAGCCTTTATTTGAACGGAAGAAGACTTGGAGAGATGAAGATCTTCAATGGATGCTTGCCTTCAAATCTTGAATCCACCACCTTAATTGCACAACTTGAATGCTTGATTGCTTGATCTTGAATTTGAAATCATGTAGGTATGTTTGCATATGTATTGTGATTGCATAGTAATAGTGGATGCCAAAATGAGAGGAGAGACCCCCTTTTATACTCATTTCAGGATTCAAATTTGTCAGGCTGACCAAACTGAGAGCAGGGAATAAGACACCCCCGCATTGGGCCCGAAGCCCACTTAAGAACAAACCCCCAGAACAAGGCCGACTTGGGTCGACCTTGTCTAGGACAAGGCCGACTTAGGTCGGCCTAGTCCCAAAGGGGTTAAATTCAAAGTGATTATGGGACTCAGGCAGTGTGCAAAGTCTCAAGGAACATGAAAGATGCAGGAAATCAAGCATAAAGACCTTCAGATCTAGGAATCACTAAAATAGGGTCTATAGGTCCTAAAAGACATCCAATAATGGGTGCCAGTTTTTTAGGATGGTACACTTTATAATTCTATTTTCTAACATACTTCCAAATAACTTTGCAAACAAATGGTTTGTCATAATGGTTCTATAACTGGAGGGATTATTGATGTCACCATTCTTGAAAAGAGGAATTGCAAGACTAGTCCAATCTAAAATGGACCTTCGCTGAAAGATGTTAATTTATTTTGTAATGTGAGGTGCAAGCGTTTTCATACCCCACTTTAGATACTATGCTTGAAGATTGACTAGGTGTTTTGCTTTTCCAACACCTAACTTCTTGATACCCATCTTGATCTCTTGAATACTAAAAATCAAAATAGTAGTATCGACCAAAGGAGAGTGTCAACCTTAGAATCTACTCATAAAACTGCCTTGCATAATCAAATTAATGAGGAGTTGTCCTATTATTTCTATTTGTTTTTTTGAGTCGTAACTCTTTCAAAAATAACTCGGAAAGATTAGTTCTTCCCACCTTGTAATTATAAAATAAACAATTTCTTTCATAATTGGAAAGATTAGCTCTTCCCACCTTCTGATTATAAAACAAACTTTTTCTTTCTTAAATTTACTTTTAAATTTTGATATTTATTTTTATCTTGTTTGATTTTTTCAAAGTTCTTTTTGTCTTTACATTCTTCATCAAACCATTACACTCAAGATTTTTTTCTTCGTGTTACACTCAACAAATACACTTTGAAACACCATTACAATCCATTCCATTAAACCTAGGTTTCTTAAACACCTCAACAATCTTGTCAATTGGAACACCATGTACCATCCGTTTATATCTACGCCTTTGCAATCCGTGAAGTGCAGACAGCAAAACAGCGTAAACTTAGAAGAGGATGACAGGAGTGAGATCATTCAAGAGGTGGATGAAATCGAATGGCAGTGAATTCTATTACAGAAAACTACAGTTTCTAAAACACCTCAACAATCTTGCTAAATGTACCACTATGTAGTATCGGTTCATTCTACGTCGTGTTTCATCACGTTGCAATCCCTAAAAGTGCAGACAGCAAGACAACATATAACTTAGAAGAGGATGACAAGACAAGTGAGATCATTCAAGAGGTGGATGAAATCGAATGGCATAGAATACAGTGATGCTCTTGACCTCTGCATCGGGCAAGGGAACAGTGTTGCAGGCATCGGAGTAAGAGCTTTGTGCGACCTCAAAGAAGGGGACCTCATTGCCACCATACCCAAGAAGGCATGCCTCACCATAACAACCACAGCTGCCTCCCACTTCATTCAAGAGGCCGGCCTCGGGGGTGTCCTGGGCCTTGCTGTAGCACTAATGTATGAAAGAAGCAAAGGTCCTTCCTCTCCCTGGTATGAATATCTCCAGTTATTACCATACCAGGAGTGTGTGCCCTTGGTTTGGAGTGTTGATGAAGTGGACACCCTTCTTGCAGGTACTGAGCTCCACAAGGTAAGTCACTTAAATCCTGTGTGTTTGTGGTTTTACAGTGCACTGTGTGATAAGTTCGGTTCACAGTCTTAATATTTGTAAACATGGCTGATGCTTAACACAGTCTTGAAATGGAGCTGGCTGTACCTGCACATTAAAATTTCTTTCTACTCCCCTGCTTTGGGTATGGCAAACAGTTATAAAGTCTCCCAATTGAGAGTGTAACGCTATAGTCTCATGCTCCTATAAATTAATTTTGGTTCAAAGTGATTTCCTTTCATCTCTGTTGCAGCCCATAATTGCAAGCTTGGATTGCATTCCCAAAATTTTTAATTGAAGGTGATGCTTAAATGTACCTCATAATTTTTAGCTTGAGCTTGGATAATATTCTTGAAGTTTGTAAACATTGTTACTTGAATACACCCCATAACTGTAAGCTTTGATCATATTCTTTAGTTAAACATGGGTGATGTTTCAGTGTTTTCCATTACAGTAAAATTGCATAGATTTGTAAACAAGGGTGCTGATATAATGTAACCCCGAATTCTGAGCTTGTATCACATTCTTAAAATTTGTATGATTCTTGAACGTACCCCATAATCATAAGTTTGTATCACATTCGTAAATTTTGTAAACATGGTTGATGCTTGAATACACCCTGACCCCACAATTGTGAGCTTGTGGATGCCTCACATTCTTAACAACTTAGGCGATGATTTAATTTACCAGATAATCATAAGATTGGGCTTGTATCACAACCTTCAGATTTTTAAATATAAATGATGCTCAGTTGTAACCCATAATTGTGAGTTTGGATCACATTCTTAAAGATTGGTGATGCTCTAAGGTACCTCATTATTGAAAGCTTGGATTACATTTAAAAAAATGTTTAAACATAGGCGATGCTTGGAAGCACCCCATAGCATTAGTGTGAATTTCTATTTTAAAATTTGTGAAATGGGGGATGCTTCAATGTGCCCTACAATTGAAACTTGAATCACATTCTTTAAATTCCCAAACATAAGCAATCCTCAAATGCATCCCACTAAGGTAACCTTGGATTATATCCATAAAATTTAAAAACACAGGTTATGTTTAAAATTTACTCTGGAATAATACTCATCGAGTTCTCCATGTCTTCTAGTGTTCTAGACCACTTAATTCTGCCAAAGTGGATTTGAAATTGGGTTACACTATTACGAGTTTGCCCCTTTATATTACACCATAACTCGGACTAAAATCTACTCATTTTGTTCTCAATATGTATCAGATGTTTGCATTTGCCCTGTGCCATTTTTTGAAATCTCAGTTCAGGTCACTTGTGAAGCACACCGAGGAGATAAATTATGGGTCCCTTAAGCACTGTTATAAAGATCGTTAGACTTAATTTATGTGGCATGGCTTCTTATTTCCTATATGAATTTAATGGACATGACATTCTTCTTCAGGTTTAATGAGCTGCATTTCAATTATTCTGTGGTACTTTATTTGAATTCCACGCACATGCATGCACAGGCACACATATGAATGAATTAAATGTCCCAAGTTCTGAATAACACAAAAGTGCAGAGACAACACAAAATTGATAGCAGAAATCAGAGATCAACAATTATTATCAGAGCAATATACAATCAGAGATGATGCTGAAACAAGCAATACGTCTTCCAACAATGAGTATCCACATTGGAAGGCGCGGATACAATCAATATACAATTGAAGGTGCAATCAGATGTCCGCGTCACTCTGAGATATATGATGCATACAAATCTGATGCCGGAAGCAGTGCGATCACTGTATGAAGATGACTTGTCTCTGTATTGATAATATTGTCTCCTATAATTCGACTATGGATGGCTCGTGCTGTAGATGTGTGTAGCCACTGAGGGTGAGGATGTGCAGTTTGTAACTGTATGGGACGGCAATATGTGTGATTGGTGGGTGCAATGTCGAATTGTGTATGTGATGATGAATTGAATGGAGATGTTGCTGTTTACGGATGGCAATTTGGAGTGTGTGGTCGATTGGATGTGTGCTTGGTGAAGTTGGGGCTGCCAGAGATGAGCTCAATTATGCACACATTGCACAGTATGTATATCACAGTGACTGGTATTGATGATGCCTTCTTTTAATTTATATTCGCCACCCGTTCGCAGTATGCTTTTTGGAATCGCAGAATAGTATAGCAATTTCTGATGTTGCCGATGATCGGATGTAATGATACTGCTGTGTGAATATGCCGAGATGTGTTTCACAATGCTCCTGAGATCGAATTGTTGTTGCCTTCTCCTGATCACAGAGTATGATGGAGCTGGTAGTATATGCGATCGACTATAGAAGACAAAGATATATGTCGTTGAGCTTGTATGCCGGAATGATGGAAGTTGCTGCTTGAAATGGAGATCTGCAATGAGGATATGTATGTCATAGTGTATATCCCAAGATTTGGAACCAAAGGTCGAATGTTGGAATGCTACGATTGGATGCTTAAGTTTGCCAATGATCTTGATATGTGATAATGATTTGCAAAAGACGATCAATCTGATTAGTCTGATAAGGTCACAAAGTGACTTCACCTTATTGGAGAAACTGACAGACTAGGGAGGATCTCTCACCTCCAAAACTGTTCTCCAATGCTTAATTCCTCAATTGGAATTGTAGACACAAGAAGTGATATGTTGTGAATGATCCTAATGAACAACCAAATGACTTACTTAAATATGCAAGACTAAGTCCTAAATCTGAAAGGTTGAGGTCCCAAAAGTGGGGGCCCAAATTTATAATATAAAGATTGGTCCTAACTAAGGCAAGGTGGCGCACTAGTGTGCCCCCTTGTTGGGCCCCCTTGTGTGACAATTAACTCCCGGGGGACCTGATTTGTTATAAACACACAGGTCCCATTGCAAATGGTGACCACCTTTTTTCCCTCAGTGGCTTAGTGTTTTGCTTAGTTTGTTGTTGGTGCTTGTTAGTTTTGGTCTATCTTGGGCCTTGGCAATAGTTTGAGTCTCTTAGTCTCCTAAGCAATTGAGATGTCTTGTCAAGTCTGGGTGGAGTTTTGATCTATTTGTGGGAAAGTGTGGAGTGGAAACATTGAAATTAGATCAAGTCAAGTTCAGAGCATGGGTAAGATGGAGATTCCTTAAGGTTGTAATTCAATTGGGGTAGAAATATGCAAATGTTGGGGAACTTGAAAAAAAAAAGTGCTTAAGAATCCTGTTTAAAACAAGAAAATCCTTAATGATTCTTGCACAATCAGTTGAAAATCAAGTTGAGTTCGTGACAAACGCATGTCTTAGGCCAAAGCCTTATGGATTTCTAGCCCATTTGGTGAAATTTGGTCAAATTATGGAGCATTTCCAGCTCCTTAGTGAATTTACGACCTCCTTTGGCGTGCATTTCCAGCTCCACCTCTTAAATCCGCGCAGCATGTGTAGAGGAAAATTGCAAGAATCAAGTGGTTTAGGATATAAAATGAAGACGTCTTTCCAAGGGAGATAAAATTTTTGGTTCACAAGTCAAGTTTTTAAGAAGAGAAGGAAATCTTTATGTTTGAGCAAAGAGATGAAATTTTTGAAAGGGAAATGTGGAAAGTCTAAGTGGAGTTGTTTGCTCATTTCCAGCTCTAAGATGGAAATCTGATCTCCTTGAGGAGCATTTCCAGCTCTGCCTCTAAAACCCGACCTAGGATGGTGAGCCAATTTCAAGATCAATCACCAAAATGGCTAAGTCCTTGAAGATTTCCAGCTCACCTTCTAATTTCCGACCTAAAGAGAAGGTTCAAATTTGAAGTTTTAAACATGTAAGATGAGGTTTGAGGGATGAAGGTGAATGAAAGAGATTCAATCAGAAAATCAAAAAGAAAAAGTTTCAATGATTAATGAAGGAGCAAGTTCAAACTTGAATGTGGAAGGGCGATTTTAATTTGCAGCTCATTTCCAGCTCCAAGTGGGAAATCCGACCTCTACGAGGAGCATTTCCAGCTTCCTTGTAGAATTCTGTCCTTGAGGGAAGTGTGATATTTTGAGATAAAATAGCCAAGTCAAGTTGAAGCCCAATTCAAGATGAATAAGGTATTAAGAGTGATGGATTTTGATCCAAGGTTGACGGAGTTTGAAGACAAATTTTGAGAGATGAAGTGGTAAAATCAAATTGCTCATTTCCAGCTCCAAGCTGGAAATCCGACTTGCTCCTTAACCATTTCCAGCTCTACTTCTCAAATCCGCCTAAGGTTAGAAGCAAAGTTGCATGGATACATATACAAATACAAATAAGGATAAGGTATTAGATACGGATACGGCCATTTTTTAAGGCCCCCAATATGGATATTGTGTGATACGACATTCATAGAAAACAAATACACATATAGTTAACACAGTTTTCTAAGTTATTACAGGATATTTTCTTTACTTTAAAAGCAATATAGACATATAATTGCTACATACATAATTATAAGTTGAATTAAATATTCACAATGTTCAAAAAATGGTAGAGTTGTTTTAGAAGATAACCCAAAAATATGGGTAATTGAAATAGAAAAACATTTCATTTGTCTTCCTCATTTGTCGTAGGTTTTTGTTTATACCAACTAAAAAAAGTTGCATGATTGAAGTTTGTTTAAAATTAAGGAAAGATTTATGTCAAATTTTAAAATAATCAAATCACATAATATGTGGTACAATAAAAAAATTAAGGATTTTTGGGCACATGTGGGTAGGGAATCCGGTGTGTATCCATGCCATATTGTATCTGTATCTGATATGGATACAGGGATACGCGTGCCCAAGGAGGGGCAGAGTGGCTACTCTGGCTAGAAGTTGTTATAACGAAAACTTGCAAAGTGGTTGAGTTTGAAATCCATTTCCAGCTCCCTTGCTGAATTCCGACCTAAAAAAAGCATGATATTTTGATGTGAAATTGCAAATGGTCAAGTTTGAAATCCATTTCCAGCTCCTTAGTGCAAATCCGATCTCATTAATTGGGGCGATTCAAGAGGCATTTCCAACTTGTATGCTGATTTCCGACCTCATTAATTGATGCAATTCAAGAGGCATTTCCAGCTTATTGTCTAATTTCCGACCTAGGCGAATTACATATTTTCAATTCCGGGTTGGCCTTGTTGATGAGGCTCCTAAATTTGATTTAAAATATTTAAAAATTTGAATAAAGGGTTGGCCTCCTTCACTAACCCTTCATTAAAGAGGCTTGGAGGCTATAAATAAAGACCAAATGAATGCATTTCAATCACACTTCAAACACAAATTGAATATTGCAGAGCAGAGCAATAACAAGGCCAGCGAACTTGATCTATTGAGAGGCGATCTATTGAGAGGCGATTTTGAAAGATAAACAAGCATTCTAAGAGGATAAGCTCTCAGGTCTGGTCATTGGAGAGTGAATTTAGAGACAAGCCGAGGCATAGAAAGTAGAAATCTGTCATTAGAGGAGCAAAGATCAGAGCAGACAAGGCTAATTTTACCATAATAAAGGCAAAATCAGGGCAGAGGTGAATAAAATTAGATAGGCAAATTTCATCTAGAAGTATGAATTCAATTGAGATCAAGAAGGTTTTCCAATACTCAAAGGCAAGTTCTGCCCTAATAGGTGCGAATTCTCCAGATCTAAGGTGCAGTCCAATTCAAAGTCAGACCTAGGGTTGTGAAAACGAGAGCTGAAGGAGCAGATCAGACCAATCAAAAGAAGGATTTGTTTTGAAGTGTGAATTGGGTTTTGAGTGTGGGGCCCCAAATCTGTATTTATAGCCTTTCAAGCAAGAAAAATGTAAAATTAATGAGCTGGCCAACTAAGTGCTGGAAAATCCTATAATAACATCAAATTCCATCCAAGTAAAATGCATTTCTAGCTAACATGAAGAAACCTGCCCAAGATTTCTAGCTTACCCTCTGATTTCCGTCCTAGGTCTTTGGGCAAAAAATTAATGCAAAAAAATAATATGAAAGGGTCCAATTTGAAAATGGCAAATGTGCAACTACTTAAGAGGTTTGCCTTCCTTGCAAATACGTTGCAACCTTTGAAGTGATCACCTATTTACAACGATTAAAGAACATCAATTAAACACAACTCAAAAACAAGATCAAGGCAGAGAAAAAGCAGATAGGTGCGAATTTAGGTGGCAGACCTGAGGGTAAATTTCCCAAATGGAGTGCGAATTCAAGGCAAACTTTGGCAGGTTAAAGGCGGATGAATCAAATAAATCAGATTGCAAAAGGTCAAGTAAAAATGCAAGGAGATTGGTGTTTGAAGGAAATGCAATGCAATGTACCAGTCTTGACGAGTTTTATTAACAAAATCAGACATTTTTCAGATCTGAGTAAAAGTAATTTTCAGCATTGAAGGGTAGAATCTGAGGTGTTTGTGGAGCCATCTTGCGTGATTTAGTGATATTGTTTTGCATGACATGAGTTAATAATGCAAGGGCATAAATTTTAATTTTATTATCTCACTCACCTAAAGGTTTCATCTGCTATTATATTCCAAGGTATTTTCTCCTTTTCTTTTGCTGAGATGGTGGCATAAGGGATGATAGCGAACTAAGGAGGAATATATCTAAACAACATGGAGGGTACAACTACAACAAGAAGATCAAGGAATGGTACATGAGATGATGGTGAGGGATGAAGAAGGATTCAACAACGCAATTGCAACAGGGAGGATTCATCAATAATTGCAAAGATCAATGCATCCAACAAGGCAACTTAGAAAGATTCAGGACAAGCTTGAGCTCAAAGACAAGACTCACATTTTGACAAGGACAAGAAGAGGATAGCTCTACAATTGGAGAATGCTATCACTATCTTTGGAAATCAAAGATCAACAAGAAGGAAACCCAATCATTACAAGAAGGTCAGGATATGAAGCCAAGGACAATTTCAAGAACGATTTGAAGAGAAGATTTCCAAAATGAGGATGAAGGAAATTCCTGAAGATGAAGTAATTTGGGAATATGAGCCATTACAATTATTCACTATGGAGATAGTTTCAGAAGAGTTAATCAAAGTTAGAGAGATCTCTTCTTTGTGAATCGAGGATAAGGATATGCATGATGAGATGGTGCCCAATCATCTTCAACCAATCAAGTGATTCCAAGTCGACATGTCTAGGTTCATCTAGTCAAATTCATTCAAAAGTGGACATATGGGATGCATTTAATGAAATGCTTTAAGCAATTTTCTCATTGGTTCATCCTTAAAAAGATATGCATTCCAAAGCAATGTAATTTTCTCATTGGATGACATAAAACAATCGTATGCAATGGTTGTAACTAACCTTAATTAGGGTTTCACTAAATTATCTTGGCGGTTGATTTCAATTCAATTTGGGCCTTCATTGTAATTGGGAGGTCTATAAAAGGCTTGGCCTTCTCATTTGTAAGAGAGTCAGTTAGTCAGTAGATGGTAAATAGAAGTAGCAGTAGGAGGAGACAAGAAATTGTTGCCAAGACTATGTTGAAGTTAATATACAATTTTCATTGAAGATATGGTGGATTCTTGTGTGTTGCTTCTACATTTTGCATCTTTTGTACCTCACAGGTTTAGTTAAAGTTCATTGATTGAAATGGAGAAATGTGAAGATGTATGATGAATTCCATGTTCATACCTTTTGTTACTTGCTGATTGCAAGTTGTAGTGTAAGGTTAGTTTGAACTTGATTAAGTACTAAGTTCAATTGTGAATGTTCATTTGGATTGCACCAGTATTGGTTATTTGGATGAATGTTGGCAATATGAAAATCCTTCGTTACCTTTGGAGATTGCATCATCTTTGTGTAGTTGTTTCATTTGGCGAAGCAAAGCTTGGTTATAAGAATTCACCCATCTAAGCATCATCCATTGATATCATTGTCCTTAGGAGTAGGGTAGATTTCCTAACCCTTCAATCCTTTTTATCTTTATTCAAAGTTCAAGTCAGTCATTTTGGATGTTCAATTTCTAGCCATTTTGAGGGAGAACAATTGATAAAGTCCATGAAGAATAGCGTAAGTCCCTTTGTGACTACCAACAATATCACATCATTAAACTGAGTTATATCTAATATAAAGTCGCTCGTCCGCATTGTAAACCTTGGGGTTGCTTCATTTGATCACACATTTGTTACATTGTTTAGCATTTGAAGTTTCCTTGTTCAAGAAAGGATAAGATACTTAATATTTTATTTTGCATGTTGGAGAGGTCACAAATCCCACATTGACAAGACCGTAAGAGTTAATTGCAAAATAGAATAGGTTTCGACCTAAATAGGGGACATGACAGTCTCCCCTCCCCGGAATAGCTTGCCCTCAAGCAATCACAAATCAGGATGCTCCAAATGTGTTTGCTCTCCCACATGGCATACTCAATTGGCAAATCTATCCAACAAACAAGGTACTCCTTGATTGAGTGTGTCCTTAGCTTCCTCTTCTTGAAATTGATGATCTTCGTGGGCTTCAATGCAGGTTTACCTTCCTCATCAAGTGGTGGTAGCTCCTCGAAGGCTATGACACACTGCTTAACTGCCTTCTTGAGGCAAGATAATGAAACACATTATGAATCCAACTATCCTCCTGAAGCTCCAACTTATAAGCAACTTCTCCTATCCTCCATATCACCTTATAAGGCCTATAGAAGCGAGGCTTGAGCTTCTCGGCCCACTCCTCTTTAAGGAAGACTGTCAATAGGGCTACAGTCAGAGATATACCAACTCTCCAACCTCAAAACTCCGTTCAATCTTGTGCTGACTTGTATACATCTTCTGTTGAATTTGGGCATGCTGTAGCTTATCCTTGAGAGATCGAAGGATATCTAGGCTCTCTTGCAACCAATCCTTGGCCCTAGATGCTTGACTATCTCCCAATGCCAAATCAACAAATTATGCAGCCTCATAACCATAAAGTGCCTTGAAAGGCAACATGCCTACCGACACATGATAAGTAGTATTACAATAGTGCTCATCGAAATGTAGCCAATGAATCCGTGCCTTCTGCTGTGGTGCTACGTAGTGCCTCAAATAGTCTTCCAACCACTAATTTACAATCTCAGTCTGTCCCTTTGTCTAGGGGTGGTAGCTAGTACTTGAAGGCAACTCAATTTTTGTCAATCTGAAGAGCTCCATCCAAAAAGCACTAAGAAGAATATATTCCTTAGGAGGCCATGCAATCAGAATCTCTCAGAAGAAAATCTTTGCAACCTGAATTGCTCTAAAGTCCGTAGGGATGGCAAAAAAGTGCACATACTTGGTTAACTGATCAACCACCATATAGAGTCTAGACACAATCTACACCCTGCACTTTGGGGAGTCTTGTGATGAAGTCCATCGAAATGCTCTCCCACTTCTGATCGGGAATAAGCAGTGACTGAAGTAGCCCCGCCGGAAGAGTATGCTCAGATTTGCTCTTCTGGCAAGTGATGTGCTCCTTGATATGCCATAGCACATCATTCTTGAGGCCCTTCCTTACAGACCTCTCACAAACCTGCCTATAAGTCTTGAAGTACTTTGAATGTCTGGCTAGGGGCGACTCATGAATCTCCCTCAAGATCTTCTCGTTCATCTTCGATATTAGCACTGAGTAGATCTTGCCCTTTTAGTAGATGACATCATCGACCACTTTGTACCGATCATCTTGAATTTGTCAATCCATCAACTGGTAAGCAAAAGTGTTCTTGGAGTACTCCACCATCAAATGAGCCCTCCAATCTATTGATATCTGAGATAATGAACATATCGTGGGTCTATTGGACAATGCATCGAACAACACATTTTTCTTCCCCTCTACATATTTAATGTCAAAGTTGTAAGCCTGAACCTTGCTCACCCACTTCTACTACCTCTCATTCAGGTCCCCCTGTACAAAAAATTACCACAAACTATTGTGGTCATTCCTCACCACAAATCTCACTCCAAATAGTGATTGTCTGAAATTGGCCAAGGAATGCATGATAGCGAGCATCTCCTTATTGTAGATCAAGTACAATTGCTCGAGTCCCGTGAGCTTCCAAGTCTCAAAAGCAATGGGATGATGGTCCTACATCAAAATTGCTCCAATGCCTTCCCTAAATGCATCACACTTGAGAACAAAGGGTTGGGAGAAATTTGACAATGCTAGGATTGGGCATGTCGAAGGCTTGTTGTGTCTCCTCATCTCAATGAAAAGCTCCCTTCTTCGTGAGATCTGTCAATTGTGCTCCAAGTTGAGAGAACCCCTTCACGAACCTCTTGTAGTAGCTGCATAGTCCAAAGAAACTATGCAACTCCATGAGCGTCGTGGGTGTGGGTCAATCAAGAATTGCCTGAATCTTCTCTTGGTGCACTTGAACTCCTTGTGCGCTAATGATGTGAGCCAGGTATAGGATTTTTGTCATGCCAAACTCGCATTTGGATCTCTTCGCAAATAAGGACTGACTCCATGATTCTCAATACTCGTCTAAATTCCTCAAATGTTCCTCCCGAGTCTTGCTGTAAATGAGTATTGTCATTGAAGAACACCAATAGAAACTTTTGCATTTGCTTGTTGAAAATGTGGTTCATGCAAGAATGGAAGGTAGCAGATGCATTGGTCAATCTGAAAAGCATGACCAAGAACTCATAGTGGCAACAAAATGCTATCTTATGCACATCTTGCTCCCTCAAACGATTCTAGTGATACTTGGAACAGAGGTCAATCTTGGAGAAGTAGACTGCTTCATGAAGCTCATCCAATAGCTCATCAATCGTCAAAATGGGGTATCAGTTCTTGATTGTTTTCTTGTTCAAGACATGGTAGTCTATGTACATCATGAGAGTACCATCCTCCACCAAGACCATCGACTTGAGCTAGGCCTGATATATCCCTTGTCAAGAAGCTCCTATACCGTCTTCTCTATCTCATCCTTTAACTTCTTGGGATGGCGATAGGGAGTCGTTATGTCTTGCTTGGTTCCCTCCAACTCAATCATGTGCCCAAAACTTCTATGTGGGGGTATCCCTTACAGAATGTCATTGAATACCAGTGCTTGCTCAACACTGTCTGAAGCTCATCATCATGGTAGCATGCTTGTTGTCCACTCAATAGTTTGGTTGAGACCAAACACTACGTTGCCCAAATAACCTCATCATGTCTAAAAGTTGCCAACATATGCTTTGCTGAAATCTCCATAGGACCAACAGTGGACATTCCTCACAACACTACTTTCCGTCCACCTTGAATGGGAAATCCATCCTCTTGAAGCTCTGTGTGTATTTGTCAAGGGTCTCCATCCATTGAATGCTCCATATGACGTTCGTATCATCCAGATCAACCACGAAGAAGTCATCTGTTACTGTGAAGTTTCCCATGGCGACGCTCAACTATGGAACCAAAAGTGTGCACGGTAACAAAAATCCTCTTGCCACCTTGACCTTGAAACCTTCATGTTACACCATGTGTAAATCCCTCCTAGTGACTAGAGATGAATTGATGAAATTGAGTTTGTCCCCAGTATCAAGTATGACTATGACTTGTTGCTCTTGAAGCATGCTAAATACCTGGAATACACCGCATCTAGGAGTCTTGGAAAGTGCAGCAATTGTACCTACTCTCCTCACAAGGGTGGCAATCTTCTCCGCATGATTAGTCTCTTCTTCTTGCTCATTAGGTTCCTCGCCTTCCTTTTCACTATTGGCTAGTGGTCTCATTTGTTGGTGGCTTCTAGAATGATTTCTTGCCCTTGTTTTATGAGAAAGGTGGCTTGGTGTGTGTGTAATTCTTGGAAGATACTGATTAGGTAGCCATGTCACGTGCCTTCTTGATTGCCTCAATGAGTGTGCTGGGATTTAGGCCTTTGACCCAACCCTTCAACAAATCCTTCAAACCAACCATGAATAGCACTACTAGTGTCCTCTTTGAAATATGAGTCACCAAAATTGAAAGCCTCTAGAACTTTGTCATGAAGCTGTCCACTGGACTGCTTTGCCTCAACTGTGCCAACTCCTTGATGTTGAGTTCTGGATACCTCCCATCAAAGTGGTCAATGAGTGTCTCCGTGAAGTCAACATATGAAATGATTTGATTGTGCCCAAGTGTGACCATCCCATGGTGCCACCATTTGTGTGCAATTCCTTCCAAGTATAGGGCTACAAATTAGATTGGTTCATCCCCAAGCATCAAGTTGAGCTGAAAGCATGTGTTCGCCTTTTGCACCCATTCTCTTGCTGATGTCATTTTGGATATACAACTGAAGGTGCAATCAAATGTCTGTGGCACACTGAGGTATTAGCAACCACAAACTTGGAAGGAATTGCACACGAATGGTGGCACCGTGGGATGGTCATGCTTGGGCACGATCAAATCACTTCATATGTTGACTTCACGAAGACAGTCATTGATCGCTTTGATGGGAAGGATCCAAAGCTCAACTTGAGACCTTCAAAACCACACAAAACTCCATGGCGCACAACATTTTCGTGACTTTATGATGCCAAGAATAATGTTGAAGGAGCCAAAACATAGAGATTTTATGTCAAGATTATGATGTAGAAGCTATGTAAGTCGTGCAAGTATGAACTTATGATGTTTTAGCCACACCCAGAGACCTGACCGCACTACTCTTCATGTCAAGATACTACCATATTGCTGCCAAGATATTTTCAGGTTGCTACCAAGTCACTTCCACGATTCTTCACCAATATGGACTTCTTTATGCAAAGGTGTCGACTGTACAACGAACTTAGAATCACCCTTCGTACCTCGTATGACAAAATTGATGGATGATGTGTCAACAACTTCTGTATGCCATATGCTGGAATAGAGACTTGATACTGACATCATACTCCATACGACAGGATCGACATGCAAAGACCTGTACGACAGGAGTAGCTCGTATGGCATGTGAAATTGGTCATTTACGGTTTGCAAGCAAAAATGGGCAAGCAGGTTTTGATTTCGAATGACCTACTTCTAGGGGTGAATTCGATAAATGGTGACATGTCTGTACACGTATGACAAGGACTCAGTGATTGAACACGCACGACTCAATCAACAACTTGTATGACACTCTCGGGCACAACTTCCTTAGCCCGTATGGCTCAATTAGCAACCCGTATGGCAAAAATGTTGAAAGTTGCAAGGCAGGCCTAGGCCATACGCTGTATTGCAAGAGTGGCATCAAGACCCACACGCCAAGAAGAGTCTACACGCTATGCTACAAGGATAGGTTGCATGTTTGGCCAAGTCCGTATGTCGTATGGTAACTGTACTAACTGTGTTGTACGATAGTTGGAATCCGTAGGCAAGAATACACGAGCCGTATGTGCCATTTGGTGCAATGATTGTGCCCTTTCGTGCATTCTTGTGGAAAGAGGATTTTGCGTCCTATAGAGGTCAACACTGAGTTCCTTCGCGACTCTCGCTAAGTGTGATTTAAACAATGGCCTCTGAATAGTCTTCCTTATTTTTTTCTTTTCATTTTCCATCTTCGTACTGTTAGATGTATCATCCATATCTTTACACACTTTCATCGGTTTCTCTACAAGAGTTGTAGCTTCAAGAGAAGTACATGTTGGCAAAATACCTCATAGTCCTCCATTTGACAGTGGAATAGTCCATTAGGGAACTCATCTCATCTTCAAAATAATCTTCCAGCTAGAGCATCCCTTCGTCATTTGGTTCTGTTCATTTACTTCATCCATTCCCAACTCTCCAACTTTCAACCTGATTTGGAGGATGCCAAATTCTCACTCACCTGGTTTGTCAGATTAATGATGTACTTCCTCCTTTTACTCTCAATTGAGAGTGTTTCGCTTCCAATTATGATTTGCCTTGGCAACAATCAGCCAATTTCTCCCAAGAAGCGTGTCATATGCCTTCTTTTTCAACGAGATAACTAAAAAATCCAAGAAAAGTATTGTGTGCCAATTGTTACATTTTGTGCCATCAATGTCCCCAATGGCTAAATTCCATGTTGGTTGACACCTACCAAGTGAAAGGTTGGTGGTCAGATTGTTGGCTTCCCAGA
Organism: Thuja plicata; assembly: GCA_018584345.1. Lineage (NCBI taxonomy): Eukaryota > Viridiplantae > Streptophyta > Pinopsida > Cupressales > Cupressaceae > Thuja > Thuja plicata. The sequence goes on from MU224517.1 coordinate 273,956, forward strand.
CACCTCCAAATTTCCTTTGGTAGCGTATTGACTTCTGAGCCTCCCTTGATGACGGTATATGTCAGCTTTCTCCCCATTATTTCCATCTTGACGACGACCTGCTTCCTTTCGATGCTTTCCGTTAGCAACATAGGGTAGTGGCTCGATTGTCTTTAGTTGGTGACTTTGCCGTTGGTTCTTGTTGATGTGAGCTTTGTTCCACTACGCATAAACAAATACTTAGTATTTCAGGGACGAAACACCAAATCTCCAACTCTCTCTTGAATAAGGATATTCATATGCTAAACAATGTATTTGTGGATTGTGTGATCAAATGAGACAACCTCAAGGTTCCTTCTTATCATGGACTTTCACTCAGTTTTAATAATGTGATATGCTGGTTATCACAAAGGGACTTACGTTGTTCATTCAATGGATATCAACTTGACTTTAACTTCTTCCAATCAAACAAATTCAAGGAAAGGGTTTAGAAATTCAATCTAACTCTAAGAATGTAAGACAATGTTGATGATGGGATGAGCCTCTAACCGGTCCTTGCTTCTCTGTGTCAACTAGGCATAGGAGGGTGCTATCTTCTACGGATGCAAGAATGATTTTGACATTGTCAATATTCATCCAAATACCGTATAAGGCGCAATCTAAATGAGCATCTTCAATAGAAGTTAAACACTTGCAATTTAGGCCCAGACTAACCTTGCATTGTTACTTACAATCAGCAAGCACCAAAAGGTATGGACACTAGCTTCACCACTAATCACCATTCAACAATACCTTCCATCCATCTACTTCTACATCTATTCAACATGAAATGAAATCCTAATATAAGTGAGAGATGCAAAGAACCATGCAATTCTCCAAAATGATCACATATGCCCACCATGCAAGCACAACAATGAATATAGAACAATTTTGGTAGTACTTTGGCAACAATTCTCCAACATAACTATCTTTACAAATGATGTGAACGAACCTTTATATAGGGTGTCAATTGCAATGAATGACCAAGATTAACTTGAAATCAAGGGTCAAGATTAAACCACATAAGCCCTAATTAGGGTTTCCATAACCATAACTAAAATATTAAATGCCCACCCAATTACAATTAAACACCACCATGTGGGCCAATAAAAAAATTACATTGCCTTCATGGGCCAATAAGAAAATAGATCATGTAGAAGCATTTGATAAGGTGCATCAACAAATGGGTCAATGGAAAAATTACAATATTTTGTGGGCCAATGAGAAGAGAGGCTAGGTAGAAGTTTGTAGAAGATGACAACTTGTAGACAAAGCCACCATTTAATAAACCAAGAAAATGATGCCACTTGTATTTACACCATGCCATCTCCAAGAATATTCTTTTCTTCATCTCTTTTCTCTCTTGGCAGATTCAATGAATCTAGACACAATATGATGAAGCTCTTCCGCTAGGACACTTGACATGTTCTCATTGGTTGAGGAAATGACTGCCACCTCAGCATGCTCACCATATAAACTTGATAAATACCCCCCCTTTGATGATGGGAAATCATTGTTAAGCCTTCAATTGTGATGACTCATATTCTCAATTGCTTCATCTTCAAGTCTTTTATGTTGTTATATCTTTCTTTAGCATCTTCTAGAATATGTTGATCTTATTCTTCCATCGATCTTGGATATTTTAGAGTCTTTCTCTTTCCTTGATCTTCTAAGTTGCTCCAACAAATGGATTTCAATTCATCCTTCCTTCCAATGTTGAATCTCTGTTGGTGTGGTGATGGAGGGTTTGTATACCACCAACACTTTGATCGTCTAAGTTGCCTTCTTAGATGTGTTAAATCGTTGATCCTTTCCATTTAATTGTTGATAAATCCTTCTTCATTCCATCCTCAGGTGCCTTTGCTCACGCAATCCCTTTGATCTGCCACACAACACCATGCATTAGATTTCCATAATATGAATTTTATATCAAAGTCACAACATGGTTTGAGCTGGTGGTGACTACACCTCCAATGAGCAAATTAAATCTAACTTCTTTTAAAATCAAATTTGTTTCAAATACTGGCCTCAATCTGATATGTACTAATGAATTCATAATCTGGAATTGACTACCACTATCATGTGAAATCGGAAGCTTAGACTTAGATCACGCAACTTATAACCAAAATTTAACATCTATACCCTCATGTCTTTGAGCAACAACACAGGCATTGAAATTTATTCCCTGCTGGTAATAGAAATCTGATTTGAAAACTTCAGAACTGTAGGTGAAATTGGCTGGATAGGTCTGATTTTGTCAAATCTGAGCACGTTTATTCGGTTTTCTTAATCTCTGCTGCTTACCAAGCCCAGATCGCATTCAAAGTTGCCTGATTTTGGTTGAATTCGAGCTGCCTTATTGTTGTTTCAGACTGTATATGGCCTTTGATCTGCTCTCTGTAAATCGACCTGCTCTTCAATTGATATTGTATCAAATTTGCTGCTCCTGGAGATGTAGTTCGATCAACATTAGGCAGCTTTTTTGATAATCTTCCAGATTCGCTTTACTTGGAAGCTACATCTGCTTTGAAAGTTTGACCTGCTATGAAGGACTGACTTAATTCGCTCTGGGGCCCAAAATGAAGAGAGAGATCTACTTTATACATGGCGTCATATCCCCAAGAGACACAATTTTCTTCAAGGCCTGACTTGGCTACAAGGATTAAATTCTTGCAATCATAACTTAATGGTTGAATTAGATCCACATAAGGCAGATTCAGGGCCTATTTCATTAAATTTGAGGCCATAGCCATCGAACTTGAGGCCATAATGGGCCACACGTTATGCTTAGGCCCTTGTATTTTAAGTTTTGATTGGATGGGGCCTGATTTATAGATCACACACTTGAGTATAGGCCTGGGCTGATTAGATTTGAGGCCATGCGTTGGGAGTTAGGGTCCTGGTTATTAATTTAGGCCCATACGTTTCATTTTAGGCCAGATTTAATGTTTGGCGCCCAGATTTAGGGCTGGATGTTTGATTTTGTGGCCTGATCTAATAAGTTAAGTTCACACGTTTCCCTTAAGGTCTGCCCTATAGCTTTTAGCCCACACGCCACATAATAAGACCATACGTTTCATATAGCTTAGATTTGGGGCAGGTACTAAGTGATTAAAGCCCAGATCTGCATCGATTTTAGGCCCAGATGGGCCACACATTTCATATTTAGGGCTCATGTTAAGGCCTCAAGATCACACGCTAGCCTATAGCGCAGGGTGTAATCAAATTTGAATCTGATCCATTGTTTTTAGGGCCTGAGTTATGGCTCCTAGGCCACATGCTAGGCATGGGGCTGAGTTTTAAGCCCACTTTAATTTGAATTTAGGCCTGGTCTATTTAGACCAGGCCCACACGTTACTGCTGGAGTTTAATTCCTTGATTCTAGGGCATTATGTTTCCTGCTTTGGGCCACACTTTACCTTCTTAAATCCCACGCCAGCCTAAGGGGCCCATGCTTCATTGTTTAATGGCCTAATTTAGCCAATAGGGTCGAATTAAGGTCTGATCTAGGCAGACCAGGCACACAAGTTTGATTCAAGGGCCATTGTTCATTGGTTAAGGGCCTCAACTTAGAGTTTAGAGCCCAGATTTGAGGGTTCTATGGCCCATACACTTCATTTAAGCCCTATTAGGCCCATACGTTGGCTATTGGGGCCCAATTCCATCCTTAATTGCATCGATCCTAAGCTTACTGAACCCCTACAAGGCCCACGTTTTATGTTAAAGAGGGTTAATGATTGGTTAGATTCTTCTCTCTCCTTGCATTGGTCCTCCCTTCCTTCATCGATTTTAAGACATAGAGGTGCTTCCTTCACCCAATAAGACATGTCTTCCTTCCCTTGCCACATAAGGAGGTGGAATCCACTCCTCTATGTGGCAAATCACCAGAAAAGTTGGTGGAATCCAGTCCTCTACATGGTGAATTTGGCACATAAAAATATTATTTCAATTTTGTCAATAATTTCCTTTTTTTATTTCACTCCTAACGCAAATTACTTGGGCAAATTTACACATCTTTGGCTCAAAATTTTTTATTTTAATTTTTCACTTCCAGACAACCAAATTTTCTCACTTTTCTCAAATTTTGATGCTTAGCCAAATATTGCCATTTGATTATTTGGACAACTTGATTTTGAGAAGGCTTGCAAAACTCTAAATTGTTCCTAGAATCGCTCTACCACCTAGACCTACCAGCAAAAAGAGGGGGTCCCAATCTGCAATGGGCGATGGTGTGAAAGTCTTACAACAGTTCCCTTGGCAGCTTACATTGGTTTTTGCCGAGTGTTTCATCACCGATCGTGTTGGCAATTGCCACTTTCAATTGCGGTATAGTATGAAGATGGTTTTCCACCTTGACGGGTATAGTTGTCTATATCACTTGTTGAACTATGTTCTTCTCTGACTTTGATTGCAATGACGTACTTGTAGTTTCGTCGGAGGTTTATTCCTTCACCATCACTTGTTCTACTTCTCTCGCCCCTCAGAATCGCTCCCCGCACAAGGGTCTAGGTGCACTTCCTTCTTCATTGGTGCTCTCGTGATTGCCAGAACTGCCTCATGTTGTTCCTCCACCTCCAACATATTAATACCCTTTTGCTTCACGCAGTTGATGTTTTAATGGTTACCTGGTCCACACCATTTGCATAATAATTGTTTGCTGTCTTTTTTATTTTGGTAGTCTCTCATAAAGTGTCCCCATTCGCTACATTGTTAGCATTGTATAATAGGACGTCCTCTGGAGTCATACTGTATTTGATTCAACCTTCCTCGTTGATTTCCATAACTACCTGGCGATACATTTTGTGGTTTCGATGGAGCAGACTCTCCCAGTGTGAAGAGTACTTGTGTACTTCTAGTCTTCAAATTATATGGACACTCCTTTATTTAATGACCCATCACATGGAAAATCTCACAAAACATCATTTCAGGACAACTGCCTTTCGTGTGTCCCTCAATTTTACACTTAGTACACCATATGTCATTACTTTCTTTATTGGTTCCTTTCTCGGCCTTCAATTCCTTCATCATTCTCATCATATTCCACCACAAGGCTTGGACTGTTGTCGATTCATCATCGCTACTACCCCTTAGTAGTATTGTCATCGTGCATCGTCGTCTTCCCCTAGGAAGATGTCTTGTGTTCACTATTGATGTCCATTGCCCAATTGTAGGCATTGACATACGAGGACGAAGGTACCACCTTCATTTTCTTTCTTAGTGAAGGGATCGATCCCTCAATAAACCAATGTTTCTTTAATCCATCCGCCGTTTCATTCTCCAGCTTTACCAATAATTCATTGAGCCTACAATTGTAAGCTCGTACGTTCTCATGCTTCCCTTCTTTGGTGTTGTAAATTTTAGTGACGATCTCATTGTCTTTGCGTAGCAATTTCAACTCAACAACGAACACCTTCTTCAACACGTCGCAGGAGACTATGGATGAAGCATCCAATTTTGTGAATCAGTCAATAGTTCCTTTCTCGGCCTTCAATTCCTTCATCATTCTCATCATATTCCACCGCAAGGCTTGGACTGTTGTCGATTCATCATCGCTACTACCCCTTAGTAGTATTGTCATCGTGCATCGTCCTCTTCCCCTAGGAAGATGTCTTGTTTTCACTATTGATGTCCATTGCCCAATTGTAGTGATGTCCATTGCCCAATTGTAGGCATCGACATACGAGGACGAAGGTACCACCTTCATTTTATTTCTTAGTGAAGGGATCGATCCCTCAATAAACCAATGTTTCTTTAATCCATCTGCCGTTTCATTCTCCAGTTTTACCAATAATTCATTGAGCCTACAATTGTAAGCTCGTACGTTCTCATGCTTCCCTTCTTTGGTGTTGTAAATTTTAGTGACGATCTCATTGTCTTTGCGTAGCAATTTCAACTCAGCAACGAACACCTTCTTCAACACGTCGCAGGAGACTATGGATGAAGCATCCAATTTTGTGAATCAGTCAATAGTTATACACCCTAGCATTGCTTGAAACACACCCAGCTAATAGGCCTTGTCCTCTTGATTGCTTACTACCCAAATAGTTGCACATGTCTTGCAGTGCTTCATAGGATCTTCTAATCCATTCTCGTGAACTTCAGTAGTTTACACCAATCCAAATTCAGACTTGCTAGAGGAGTCACCATCTTTCTTGCTTGTTTGCTCTGTTTTGTGTTGGACTATTTAGACTGCTACGTTCTAGTGGTTTCCTTGCACTTTTGGCCACACATGCATTCTCTACACGTCCACCTCCAATGTCTAACACCTCGGGTACTTCAAGCTCTGACTTGTTCCTGTACACCCTCCGTCCGGGAGCCATGCACTGTTGATATGAGTTTTGTGACCACTCAAATGTGCAGAATAAAATATTAAGTATCCCATTTTCTCTTAAACAAGGAAACTTTAAATGCTAAACAACTTGGCAAATGCATGATCAAATGAAGCAACCCAAATGCTAAAGAACTTGGCAAATGCGTGATCAAATGAAGCAACCCAAGGTTTACAATGTGAACGAGCGACTTTTTGTGGGATACAACTCAGTTTAATGATGTGATATGTTGGTAATCACGTGGGGACTTACTATATTCTTCTTGGACTTTATTAATTCGTCTCCTTAAAGTGATTGGATCTTGAAACTCTAACTTGACTTCAAATAAATGACAAAAGGGGTGAAGGGTATAGATAAATCTACTCTATTCCTAAGGGCAATGATATCAATGGATGATGCTTAGGTGAGTGAATTATTTTAACCAAGCTTTGCTTCACCAAATGAAATAAGTACACAAAGATGATGTACTCTCCAATGGTAACAAAAGATTTTCACATTGCCAACATTCATCCAAATACCCAATACTGGCGCAATCCAAATGAATATTTACAATCGAACTCAGTATTTAATCAAGTTCAGACTTATCTTACAATTTGATTTGCAATTTACAAATAATAAAAGGTATGAACATGAAATATATCATACATCTTCACATTTCTCCATTTCAATCAATGAACTTTAGCTAAACTTAGAGAAGTAGAAACCATGAAAATCTAAAAGCAGCACGCAAGAATCCACCATATCTTCAATGAAAACTGTATATTAACTTCAACATAGTCTTGGCAACAATTTCTTGTCTCCTCTTGCTGCTACTTCTAATTGACTTACTATTTCCTTACAAATGAGAAGGCCGAGCCTTATACAAACCTCTAAATTACAATGAAGGGCTCAAATTGATTTGAAATCAACGGCAAAGATAATTCCAACTAGACCCTAATTAGGGTTTTTTATGACCATCACTTACAAACATTTAATGTCATCTAATAGGAAAATTACATTGCTTTGAAATACATATCTTTTTAAGGATGAACCAATGAGAAAATTGCTTGTAGTAATACATAAATGCTTGGAATAACTTCATTGGATGAAGATGAGTGGGCGCCACCTTAGCTTGCCTAATCCCTGAAGTATTATTCTTTCTTTATCTTTATTTCAATTCCACTTTTTTATCACCATAAAGAAGTTTCTGCATCTCTAGCAATATCTTTCTTTATCTTTATTTCAATTCCACTTCTTTATCATCATAAAGACGTCTCTGCATCTCTAGCAATTTCTCTGGATACTCAACATTATTTAACCTTTGATTGATTATGATGGCTTATATTCCCAAATTGCTTCATGTTTGTGAATGTTTTTAATCCTTCTTGTTTTGGAAATCCTCTCTTTGAATTGTTCTTGAAATTGTTCTTGTCTTGATATCTTGCCTTCTTGTGATAACTCGAAACCTTCATATTGTAATTTCCTGAATGTATTAAGATAGCCTTCCTTCCTTGAAAATCTTCTCTTTGAATTCCCTTTGAAATGGGAATCTTGTCTTTGAGCTCAAACTTGTCCGCTTCCTTGCATGACTTGAACCTTGACTTCTTGATGCCGTTGCAGTACCTTCCTCCTTGTTCACCTTCATTCCATCATCAATCCTTGCAAACAAAAGAGAAAATACTTGGGTTAAGTTTTATGGATAAAAGTTGAATGCAAGCAAAAATAGAAGAAGATTTCCACCTTAAATTGATGAGAGAGTGTAATCTCACCCTTCACAACCTTGTCAAAATGCATTTCGTCTTTTCTAACACAAAATCAAGGTCTGATTTTATTTGAATTCTGATTTTTTCTGAGTTTCACATGTGGTTACCTCTTTAATTCGCACCCTTTTAGGTAAAATTCTCTGTTTCAATACCCTATTGTATGATTTTCGCTCTTATGAGATTCTGATTTTATGTTCTTTCTTGCAGAATTCTGTGCTTTATGTCTGTGTTTGTCTCCAAATTCACCTCCCTTACCTCTGATTTTTGCATTCAGGGTTTGGATCTGCATTTCATATGTTTTAATTTCACACATTATTTTTTCTTTGCCTTTGGTTTTGAACGAATTCGCCATAACCCTGATTATTTTAAACTAGAATTCTAAGGATTTTTCATTTTTTTAATTTGGAATTCTTCTTGTTTCCCTTTCAAATTTGTAATTTCATTTCTTAGCGAAATTCAAATTCATCGCCACTCAATATTTCCATATAGCATTGTACAAATCTCACTTTTGACACCTTGTTTCCCCACTTTGACAAGATTTAGTCATCTTTTTGCAAATCTCACACTTATTGAAATTTTAACCAATTTACCCCTAATTTCCAAAATTCGCAATCACAACATTTCAACTTCATACTTGTCTCATAAATTGATATAACTCGACCTTGACTTACCAAGATACCAGAAGCCTTCCCAACAACTTAGGAGACTAAGAGACCAAAATATTGCCAAGCTAAGCAAAATTAACTGACACCTACCACAAACTAAGCTTGCAAGCTGAAAAAAAGAGGGGGTCACCATTTGCAATGGGGCGTGTGTTTGCAACACAACACTAACACCAATTTGAAAGAAATGTTCCCAAACATTTCAAAGATAAAAACTCATTCCACACTCAAAATCTTTGGATAATTTCTTCCAATCTATCAATCAACTAGGAAACATACTCAAAAGGGAGGAAAAATCACACATTGAATCGAACCACTTCATCCTTGATTACCCAATTGTGCGCAAATGTATTCATTTGATCTCAAAGACCATTGAAACCTTCCTAGAATCCATCGTGACAAGCTACGTGAATTGTCCTACTTCAAAAGCATCCTAGACATTGCCTTGCTGCTAGTCAGGCATCCATAGCCCCAACGAGGTTATCACTGTAATGCCCACAAATAATGCTTTATTGCCAGCTGGGTGTCTATTGCCCCGGTAGAGATATTTGCAAATTCCCAAAGCCAAATACTTCAATATTTCTTTTAATTTTAATTTTTTTTCTCTTTTCTCTTCTTTTTCTTTTGATACTGCTTTTTTTTCTTCATATTTTCATTTTGGCTCATGAGTAGTGAAGCTTATAATGGGTTTGGGAATTACAGTGGCACTGAAGTAAGATTTTAAGATTTTTCACTAGCCAAGACTTTCCCTAAGAAATCTCAATGACTTAGAACAATGAATTGTATGTGTAAAATGTAGCGAGCGAAAGATTTGATGTCAAGACACTACAAATGATTCCCTTCCAAGTTGAGGACAAATCCTAACCAAATGACTGAATTAGAGAAGAACAACCTCAAGCTCTAATATACTTCATGAACAATTATCCAAGAAATACACTTGAACATATAATAGGAATCATCCCCATGTATGCCGAGACAACAACGCCCTTCTCACAAATTGGGATCCCTCAAAACTAAACCTAGAAGCCAGGAAAACTAAACCACTAGACCAAACCACTAAAACTACTTGGGTCAAATGACTCAAGGTGAATCTACAACAAAACTAAACTTAAGCAAACTAAATCTCTATGACTACTCTACTGAACTAAGCAACCTAAGCCACTTAACAATTATGAGCCAAATGACTCAAGGCAAATTAACAACTAGGCCCAACAAAACAACTAATCTAAAACAAGCGGAAAGAAAACCTACCCTAACTATGTACAAAACACTTTGGCGAACAAAACTCAAGAGACCTGCATATATACATGACTTAACATGGTTTCTCAAAATGTTCAATAGTAGCAAGGCATCAATCACGTTTTGTAGCCCAGCAAATTCATCCTTGTATTCTAATTAAAATTTTACTACCTCACATTTAAATTTAGGAAATACATCATGCAAAATCAATAATTAAGGCAATTCATTAGGTCCATGATTTATCCACACACAAGTTTTTCCTAAATTTCCATACTCAAATTGATAAACTTCAAAATTAAGAGTAGGGAAAGAAACAACCTGGTGGGCTTCAACCTCAAATGAAAATCCTTGTGTACCATCAAGCAACGCATCATGAGGACAAAGTTGATGATTTATTTTTCCACTTGCACCCGCACCATATTCGCTAGTGAGCAAGGCCAGCTCCAACGTGAACTCAGGCACATAGAATATCTCTCTTATTTGTCTATCTTCATGTTGCATAAACCATGCATCCTTGTGCATTTCTGTAAGCATATTTCTAAAAATTAAGGCCTCTTTGATATATTGATCATCAAATATTTCTCCAAGTTTTATTCAAACACAATATCCGATTGTAGCACCAACCCAAATCTTTCTACATTTTTGACTTCCATTGTGACAACTTGCTGATCATTTAACATGTCAATTTGTTCGTCTCAAAGGCTTGAAATTGCTTCTCTTAGGATAACTTGGAATTCTTTATTTGGATCCTCCTTTTGTGGCATAGATGAACATTCATCAAGGATTTCCTTTCCTTGAGATCAATTGAAATCACTTTCTCCTTCTTGTGGTAAAATCAATAATTGAGGCAATTCATGAGGTCCACGATTTACCCACACACAAGTTGTTTTTCCTAAATTTCCATGCTAAAATTGATAACCTTCAAAATTAAGAGTAGGGGACGAAACAACCTGGTGGACTTCATTCTCAAATGAAAATCCTTGTGTACCATCAACCAATGCATCATGAGGACAAAGTTGATTTATTATTCCACTTGCATCGTCACCATATTCGCTAGTGAGCAAGGCCAGCTCCAACGTGAACTCAGGCACATGGAATATCTCTCTTATTTGTCTATCTTCATGTTGCATAAACCATGCATCCTTGTGCAATTCTGTAAGCATATTTCTAAAAACTAAGGCCTGTTTGATAGATTGATCATCAAATATTTCTCCAAGTTTTTCTTCAAACACAATATCCAATTGTAGCACGGACCCAAATTGTTCTACATATCAATTTGTTCATCTCCAAGGCTTGAAATTGCTTCTCTTAGGATGACTTGGAATTCTTCATTTGGATCCTCCTTTTGTGGCATAGATGAATATTCATCAAAGATTTCCTTTCCTTGAGATACATTGAAATCACTTTCTCCTTGTTGTGATAAGTCTTCCACTTCAAATCCTTGATGGTCTTCCTTCGTGGCAACAACTGGTGATTCTTCATTCTCTAGCATTCCCAAATATTGATCATTGTCTACCATTATTTCACTTGCTTGATTATCTTCTATTGCTTCCTTGACTTCTTCAACAGGCTCTTCTTTTGGTACAATGCTTGAAAAGTTGCCATCCACTTGATTAATTTGTTCATTATGCTCAATCAAGCTTTCTTCTTGTAACTCATTTCCTTTACCATCGAATGATGTTGCAACATGCTCTTCTTTTGATGTGAAACTTGATTGTTGAATGTTATCTTCGTTGTACTCCTTTGATGACGACTCATTGCATATGCTTGATTGTTCGGACCATCCCAATTCACACATAGCTTGCTTGATGATTTCTTGGCATGATAGACAAGTGAATTTGGAATGCAACGCATTGTGTATTCTACGCCGATAAGGGAGCAAAATATTTTCTATAGGTCCGTCTTTCTCAATGCTTAATCCTTTCTTGATCAGCTCCTTAAATCCATAAAAATCTGATTTTGGTCTTGCAAGCACCACTGGTATATGTGTATCTAAAGAGGAAATTTTTGTTGTAAAGCTAACTCCATTCTTACAAAAATGTCAAACAATACATCCCATCATGTCTAGTGGTGTTATGGATCTTGCACCTTCTTGGTAATGCAAATTATGCCACACGAACCATTAAACACACGAACCATTAAACGGTTGCCCCTCCACTGACAAATCTTTCTCTTTTGGCTATTTCTAATTTTTCAAATTTTCTTGGACTTTTTTGAAAATTTTCACTTTTTTTTTTGTTTTTTTTTTCCGGATTTTGAACGTGAAAGATATCTAACATATCTCAAATTCAACACTTGAAAGCTCATACTAGTTCCAACCTGCCTTTCTTTTGCTGATGAATTTGAACAAGCCCTCCTTCTAGCACCAATTCTGTTGATGTGGGAGAATGATGGAGGGTGGTTCTTGAAATAGCTTCTCCACTTGATAATTCTACTCTTGATGATTCTTCCTTTTCTTGATGAATTGATACGATCCAGTGTTCAGGAATAAATTCATTCAACCCTCCTAGCGCTAATTCTATTGATGTGATTTTTGTGACCACTCCAATGTGCATAATAAAATACCAAGTATCTTATCCTCTCTTGAACAAGGAAACTTCAAATGCTAAACAATTTGGCAAATGTGTGATCACTTGAAGCAACTCCAAGGTTTACAATGTGAACGAGCGACTTTATGTTGGATACAACTCAATTTAATAATGTGATGTTGGTAATCACGTGGGGACTTACACTATTCTTCTTGGACTTCATCAAATTTTCTCCTAAAAGTAGTTGTAACATGAAACACTAACTCGACTTCAAATAAATGACAAAAGGGGTGAAGGGTTTAGAGTAATCTACTCTATTCCTACGGACAATGATATCAATGGATGATGCTTAGACGAGTGAATTCCTTTAACCAAGCTTTGCTTCACCAAATGAAACAACTACACAAAGAGGATGCAATCTCCAAAGGTAATGAAGGATTTTCACGTCACCAACATTCATCCAAATATCCAATACCGGCGCAATCCAAATGAACATTCACAATCAAACTCAGTACTTAATCAAGTTCAGACTGACCTTACACTACGACTTGCAATTTACAAGTAACAAAAGGTATGAACATGAAATTCATCATACATCTTCACATTTCTCCATTTCAATCAATGAAGTTTAACTAAACTTAGAGAAGTAGAAACCATGCAAATGTAGAATCAACACGCAAGAATCCACCATAACTTCAATGAAAATTGTATATTAACTTCAACATAGTCTTGGCAACAATTTCTTGTCTCCTATTGCTACTTCTTTTTTACCATCTAATAACTAATTGACTAACTGAATAACTCCTTAAAAATGAGAAGGTTAAGCCTTATATAGACGTCTAAACTACAACGAAGGGCCTAGATTGATTTGAAATCAACGATCAAGATAATTCCAAGCAAACCCTATTTAGGGTTTGTTACAACCACCACTTACAAACATTTAATGTCATCCAATAGAAAAAATACATTGCTTTGAAAGACATATCCTTGTAAGGATGAACCAATGAGAAAATTGCTTGTAGTAATACATTAAATGCTTTCCACATGTCCACTTGTGAATGAGTTAGATTTGATGAACTTGGACATGTTGTCTTGGATAACTTGATTGGATGAAGATGAGTGGGTGCCACCTCAGCTTGCACAATCCTTGAAGTATTCTTCTTTCTTTATATTTATTTCAATTCCATCATAAAGAAGTATTTGCATCTCTGACAATATTGCTTGATACTCAACATTATTTAACCTTTGATTGATTATGATAGTTCATATTCCCAAATTACTTCATCTTCGTGAATGTTCTTCATCCTCCTTGTTTTGGAAATCCTCTCTTTGAATTGTTCTTGAAATTGTTCTTGTCTTGATATCTTGCCTTCTTGTGATAACTGGAAACCTTCATATTGTAATTTCCTTCGTGCGGACCGTGGATTTCCAAAGGAAATCCAAGATTAAGATAGCCTTCCTTGTTGTTTGCTGTGCTTCTTTAACCACGGGCAATGACTCAGATCATTGTTGCCCTCCCAACCATAGACGATAAGCGACTATCGTCTCCCCTGAGCACTTCTCTTCTAAATAATGCAGATTTGGTGTAGGATGATTTCGGTTTGCTGATTGTGTGTATTTTAGATGCCAAGGGAGGAAGATTCAATCTTCCTTTATACCTATCGGTAGTGCCCCTTCACCAAACGTCGACACTCCCAAAACAACACAACCCAATGAGAGGGTGGCAGACTTCTAAGTCGGCCTCATTAATTAAGTAATTGTTAATTATTAACAAATCGAATATACAAGTCGACATATTAATTATATTTTTCATATTTAATGAATCGGATCATATAAATGTCTAAGGCCGATAGGCCAATTAGACATTAATGTTATCTATGTCAGCTTGAAGGAATCCGACCATAGCTACAATAACATTAACACTCCCTCTTAGCTAGGGAGGAATCCTTCTTGATATCTGAGTTATGGAATGACATTCACCATGGCTGCTCCCAGGGGCTGAAATAGAGGTCATCACAGAGGTACTCAATGTGATGACATCCATCATGGCTACTCCCATGCATGGAAGTGAATATGAACACAAGTGCCCATCATGGAGTCACTCAGCGTGATGTCGTCATCTCATCATGACAACCACCATGGCTACTCCCAGAGGGTGAATACACACAAGTGCTAAGTCACGGAGCCTCTCAAAATGACATCCACCTTGGCTACTCCCAGAGGGTGGATCCACCATGGCTACTCCCAGAGGGTAGAACAAGTGCTTTCACCTCAAGCTTCTCTCTAACAGGAAGAATGCATTAACAAGGGCTTGCACCTCAAATTTCTCTCCCACAGAGAAGAATGCATTAACAAGGGCTTGCTCCTCAAACTTTTCTCTCTCACAGAAGAATGCATTATAGTACATCTCTAGAAATCATTGATGCTGAGACTCCCTCTCAACAAGGGCTTCATTCTCCACAATTTCAAGCTTGTCTCGAAAATGCACAAACTTTACTTCTGCATGGGGCTTGGTGAGAATATCGACCATCTGATCATCACTGCTAATGTACTTCAACTGAATAGCATTCCTTTGCACCGTATCTCTAATATAGTTATATTTGATCTCCACATGCTTTGACCTATCATGAAATATAAGGTTGGAGTCTGCATCAACCTACACACATGGAACTCCATCCCATGAATCATAGTCCTCTGACTGCTATAGTTTCCTGGTCACTAGAGAAACCATCTCGAAATGGTCTACTCCCTTTGAACCAATATGATCAAGATCCTCGGAAGCCAACTGAAGCAGATCCTCTAGCTTCTCCCTCTATCACGGAAGCATACCTTGCTCACATGGTCCCAATCATGAAAGATATCTTGCTCCAAGAGACTCTCATCATCTAGCATGATCCACATACGACTGAAAGTGCTAGATCGAAGACCACTTTGACCTACTATCATAAGATCGAGCCCTAGACCAGACAAGAATATGACCATCCTGAGATTAGAACAAAATCCCTTCGCAGTCCACTCCATGTCACTGGGAGAGCCCTCTTGTCTTGACTTTGCTTTGTAATCCTTGTTGCTGCTATCACTTGCACAAATGCCTCGACAACATTCCTAATGCAGCATTCTTCTTTTCCTGCAAAAAAAATCCCCGGGAACCAAGGAAAAGAACAAGAGCATAACAAGGCAAGTGACTCTTATATTACATACAGGGATATAGATAAGAGACTGACTACAACAAACAAATAAAAAATAGTACTCAAGAGATAATTACCAAAAAATACTTATCTCATTATTCTGGAGCAAATGCTCATCAACATCCTTCCTGATGCAAGTTGCTTCTTTCTTCCTTCAGAGTGCTATACTTCTTCCAAGCTTCATGTACTTCCCTTCACATCCTTGTTCTTCAGACCCTTTCAACTACTGTGAACAGCATCCAATAGTCCTCACGTGGCTGTAGGCAACGATTTTCTTTGTTCACCATAGTTCTATTCTAGCAGATTAATTGCACTTCCTTTAACACTCCAATAGTAAAGTAGTCTCCTTTCTCTGCAGCAACAACTTACTTAACATGGCAATTCTATTTCACAACAGCGATCATCGCAGCATTAATGCTGTCAGATCCACGTGAATATCACGTATTCTTCACACATGGAATATTCTTCTCTAAACGCTCTTACACACAGGTCTCTTCAGGCAGCTCACAAACTGCACTCTCCAACACTTCCCAAAGCTCATTCAACGTAGCCTTCAACAAAGACGCCTTAGACTCAACGATAGAATAACAAATTGCTCTTCCAGTGATTATGATTAGGGATCGCAAGGAGAATCGACCTCATAGATGTGATCCAACAAACAAGAGTAGTCTCCAAACAAGCCATCAAAGCAATAAGTCTCCAGCCAATGAAGATGCGCCACTGCTGCCAATGAAACTAGCCAATGAAGAAAAAACAATTGCAGTCTCTACAAAGAATGTCTGTCCTCGTGCCAGCCAATAAGATGTGTCGATCATTAACCACACCTTATACTGATACAATACAAATTTTCACGCGAACCAGATCATGAAATGATTTGGCATAATAAAGAGAGTCCGGTCCAAAAATCCTATGTGGGCCAGGCAATAAGCAACTTGATTTATAAACTACGAGCCAAATAAGGATCTGCCAAAATGTAATATGCAGCAGCCCGATCAAAGGCAATGCATGGCTGGCCAAACAAGATAACCTCTTCAAAATGCCTGCGATAACAAATAAATGAACTTGATGAAATGCCAAATCTGCGAGGCAAGTCAATGAAGCCGGCTGCAAAACACGACCAGTAGAGATGTCGGTCAATGACTGAAATCATCAAACATTTTATAGGGATCAAGATGTCAATGTCTGATGCAAAAAAAAATGCAGAAGCACAACCCTTAAGGTGAAGCCCGCCAGTTGCAAGATCTTGCCATTGCACTTGACCCAAGCAAGATGGATACAAGCGGTCTCTGCAATAAATAGATCCACGGGCCTGTTAGAAAATACAGATCGCCAGATGTCGCCAATGGAGGTACATGTCGCCTAATGATTTAAAGGGTCGAAACAAATAGAGAAGTCCAGGTGGTCACTCCCGAGGACTGCTTAGGATATGATGAAGACTGATTCGTGAATTCCACGATCAAATGCAGATAACCCCATCAATGTGGATCTGCTTGTGAAAATTACTTCTCCAGGATTGTCACCTGCTCTGATACCATGTTATTTGGTGTGCTCGTTTAACCATGAGCAATGACTCAGATCATTGTTGCCCTCCCAGCCAAAGACGATAAACAACTATCGTCTCCCCCAAGCTCTTCTCTTCTAAATAATGCAGATTTTCTGTAGGATGAAATCGATTTGCTGATTGTGTGTATGTTAGATGCCAAGGGACGAAGATTCAATCTTCACTTTATAGTTATACCTATCCGTAGTGCCCCTCCACCAAGGGTCGGCACTCCTCAAAAAAACACAACCCAATGAGAGGGTGGCAGACTTCCAAGTTGGCTCCATTATTTAAGTGATTGCTAATTATTAACAAATTGAATATGCAAGTCGGCATATTAATTATATTTTTCATATTTAACGAATCGGCTCATGTAAATGTCTAAGGCCGATAGGCCAATTAGACATTTATGTTATCTATGTCGGACTGAAGGAATCCGACCATAGCTACAATAACATTAACATTCCTCACTTGAGAATTTTCTCTTTGAATTCCCTTTTGATGTGGGAGTCTTGTCTTTTAGCTTGAATTTGTCTGCTTCCTTGCATGACATGAACCTTGACTTCTTGATGCCGTTAAAGTACCTTCCTCCTTGTTCACCTTCATTCCATCATCAATCCTTGCAAACAACAGAGAAAATACTTGGGTTAAGTTTAATGGATAAAAGTTGAATGCAAGCAAAAATATAATAAGATGTCCACCTTAAATTGATGAGAAAATGTAATTTCACCTTTCACAACCTTGTCAAAATGCATTTCATCTTTTCTAGCACAAAGACAAGTTCTGATTCTATTTGAATTCTGTTTTTTTCTGAGTTTCACATGTGATTACCTCTTGAATTCACATTCTTTTAGGTAGAATCCTGTGTTTCGATACCCTATTGTATGATTTTCGCACTTATGAGATTCTGATTTTATGTTCTTTATTGCAGAATTCTGTTCTTTATGTCTGGGTTTGTCTCCAAATTCTCCTCCCTTACCTCTGATTTTTGTGTTCAGGATTTGGATCTGCTTTTCATATGGTTGAATTTCACACCTTATTTTTGCTCTGCCTTTGATTTTGAATGAATTCACCATAACCCTGATTATTTTAAGCTAGAATTCTAAGGATTTTTCATTTTTAATTTGGAGTTCTTGTTGTTTCCCTTTCAAATTTGTAATTTCATTTCACCTTACTTAGCAAAATTTTAGGTTTTCATCTCCACTCAACATTCCATTTAGCATTGTACAAATTCCACTCTTGACACCTTCTCACCCTCGACAACATTTTGACATCTTTTTGCAATTCTCACACTTAGTGAATTTCTCACAATTTCACCCTCAATTTCCAACTTTCGCAATCACAAAATTTCTACTTCATACCTCTCATAAATTGATCAAATTCCAGCCGGTCTTGACAAGATACTAGAAGCCTTCCCAATGGCTTAGGAGACTAAGTGACCAAAATATTGCCAAGCTAATACAAAAAACTAAGCTAGCAAGTCAAAAAAAAAAGAGGGGGTCCCCATTTGCAATGGGGCATGTGTGTTTACAACACAACACGTATTATTTATGCCTTCCCTGCCAAATGGTTTACTTTCCTCCGGACTATGACTTCAGCTAACCCTTTGGCTTTTACTTTGTTCTTGTGAAGGGCTCCAACTTGGCAATCCTCCGAGTAGATTTTCCTGAAATGTTTCTCCTAATCTTCTCCTTCGTTCTCTTTGTTCTACAATCCTTAGAGATTGCCTACTCACTTGGTTCCTACCACCTCGTGGCCTATTCTTGCCTTTATTGGGTTCCAAGAGCATGAATCATGCAATGATGACCTGGTTTCTTTTAAGGCAACAACGCCAAATGTTTATGGCTAAATCTGATAAATCACATACATTAAATTATAGTGAATATGGCAGTGTGTACCAAACATAGGAGTAATATATATCTTTATTTGCTTATGAATTCATTACAGAGAAGAATACCAAAGATGGTTGGCCAAGGATTACAATTCATCCAACTCCACCATACTACCTGCCTTGACGATACACAACATATTTAGAGGACCCAACAGTTGCCAACAAAAGCACAATTGTCAACCAACCGCTAGTTACAACTACCCGAGAGTGACAACCAACTTAATACGAACAATTAATACACTGCCGGATAATTAATATTATTAAACATAACAATAGGCATTATACGCCGAGTACAAGGGTATTTTTTTGGTCATTTTTAGAGGATAGCTATTAAAAAAATAAGGAACATTTAAAATATAAGGAAATTTCAAATATTCATATTATAATATTGATTAGGCATTCATCATAGACATTATAGAACCTTTGTGAGCATGGGTAATTGTATGTGAATTATGTGTTCTTTATATTAATGAGCATGAGTTAATACAAACATGCGAAACTCATTAACAAAGAGGAATGGTTAAGTAAAAAGATAATTGGTTATTTTCTAGTTTGACTTCAGTTGGGATGCTACTAGATGGGACTTTTCTAATGAAATTGGCGATTCTTGCCAACTATTGCTTAACTCATGTTCAACAATATAATGATTGTAGCATGCCAACTTTGTCTGTGGTGTTCCTTGTATGCTAAACAAGTTGTCTAATGCATGTCACAAGATAATCCTTTAATATGACTTTAGTTGTGAAGATGCAAAGATCTGCAACATGGGATATGTATATTGTAGATTTTGTGATCATGATTATTCTTTGATCTTCAGACTAATATTTTGGTGAATCCTACTAGGGCATGTCATAAACCAACAAGCATTGAAGGGTCATAAGTTCAAAAAAGAAAAAGTAACTAAATGCAATTTGGGTACGTCAGTGGATGGCTAGCCATCCCTTGGATAGTTGATTAATGTTTGGATGCATCTTGGTTGTCTTGGGGATGGTTAGCCATCCACTAACATACTGAGGCATCCCCTAAAAACAATTGTGCGTATGAGGACATTTCACATATTTTGCAAAATAGGGGACAGGGTGGGGATGTTTTCTTCTTGTCCTACATCTCTGAATTGTCTCGTATGGGGGATGGGATCATTTTTGGTAGGGAATGTCTCTAGGGAGAGTAGTCTTTTGGGGAATGCGCATTTAGATAATCCACATTTAATTCACACAATATTATCTCTATATCTGAAGTGCCAAAATTTTATTGTGATTTTAACGAGTGACTTTCAATTGTAGATAAAACATAAAAGATATCATTGATAATATGTTGGACTATTTAAACCATTTAAAGGTTCGTTGTCAATGCTAGGCTTTATTTATATTGAGATTTAGTGGTTTGTATTTTAGTTGAACATTCTATAATTGAATTTTACAAGTTGCATTTAGAAATTTGAATCACAAGTTGTTTCATTTATCAAAACATTTGATATTACATTATAGCTAGTATTAAAATGTATGGCACAAACCCATGTTTTTTAAAAATCTAAATATTTTAGTTAGATTCAGGATTTCACAATTCACATATTTTCAACTATGGTCAACGTCGTAGAGTGATTTCTTATATGAATATCATAGATGAAAGATTGTTTAATTTAACACTTCATACAAACTCACATGTAATGAAATTTTTCTCATCTTCGAAACATTTGAAAACTAAATTCTTTTCACTCTTAGAACTGGTACTTCCAACTCTTATATCCTATTTAGGATATTTCACATTTGAGGATTTTGATGTGATATGAATATTTTTTGCAATAATTGAGCAGGCGGTGAAGGAAGATATGCAATTTCTCAGAGAAGATTGGGAGGAGTCTATTGCTCCTCTTACTGCTTCATATCCGTTTGAATTTCCAAGAGATTGGTTTACTGTTGAACAATATTTTGCAGCCAAAACGCTTGTTGAATCACGCGCATTTGAAGTTGATGATTATTTTGGTTTTGGCATGGTGCCTTTGGCAGATTTGTAAGTCAATGTATTGATTCTATTTCTTTTTGTATTAGGAGATCTTGATTAATACGATCAATTCACCATGTCAGGGTTTTATATTGTGAATTCTATTTAATTTGTTGTGCTCAAAGTTTATTTGTGTATGCATTAATAGAGTGAAGAATGGTTCATCATGATTAATTAATAATTGGCTCAGACATATTACTGTATAATTGACCACCACAGATTTGTCTTTTCCCTACGTGCTTTTGCCAAGTCCTATGCTATGGAAATTACAATCTAGGAGTGCAATTCTATGCTTTCTACAACTTTATGCAATGTCAAACTGCTTACCTTCATGCATATATATGTATTTACACCCTCTCTATTGCTACCACCAACATGTGACACATGTCTATAATGCAAACACTACTACACAACAATATGTTGTTCTTTTATTTAAAATGAGAACCGTATACAACTCTTAATTTCTGTAATGAACAAATACAATTCTTTTATTTCCAGTACATTCTTAGATGATTGACATATAAAGTAGCTTGTAATGGAAAAAAAGAAAGCAAGAAATATGTAATATAACACTTAAAAGAAAGATAGACGAGATTTACCGTTTACAATCCAATATGAGAAGAAAATATGGAAGAGGAAGCCATTTCCTTTTCTCACAACTATATCCCTTGTGTTACAAGGACATTGATCAAATTATCCATAATATCCTAACACTCATAGTTATAAGACTCAGAATTGGCTCTTGCTCGACTGTTATATTCTCAACTTGGACTTGGCATTTGAAAAAAAATAAAAAATGAAATATAGATATTTTTTAAGGATTTATAGCTTTTACTGTGCTCTCTTCAGTAAATCAACCTTAAAGACATCATAAACCTAAGTTTTTGATCTCCTTTTGGGCTCACTGGTTGAGTTTGTGAATTCGGCTTTAAAAATTTGGGTTGGGCTTGTCCATACAAAAACATATAAAAATATTGCACATACCCATGTGCATACTTCACCTTCATTCAATCCATATTTTCTATATATTCCAAAATGTTTATATTTAAAATTTTAAACCATTAAAAACCTTTCCTAAATAAGTTAAAAAATACTTTAATAGTTTAAACTCAAAATGTTAAAAAATTTATAATAATTTCACATAGAAGTTATTGAAGCTCCAAATTCCTATTATATAATAATAAATACATTAAAATATATGGATCATTCTAGATAAAATATATTGATAGTCTCTACACATGAGTATAGTATAACTAAAATATATGCATCAGACCAAATTTCCAAACATAAATGGCGTAGATTAATTTCAAGGAGTTTGAAGTGCATTCAAATGAGTGGGGAGTTCATGTAGACCGCCACATACAATATTTGTGACAAGGGAGTTTGCATTACTTTGACCCATTAAAATATTCATCTTGAATAAAGATTGAAAGAAAAGTAGAACACTCACATTGGCCTTTCCTCCCTTTCGGCATTTTAGCTAAGAATAAAAAGCTAGGTCGATCTCATGGATTGAGATGACCAATAGTGGCTAGGAATTGTGTAAGGTTGGTTTGCAAGGTGAGAGGAATGAGATGACGAGGGATCAATTAAAAAACAAATGTAGAGCAAATGACCAAATTGACATAGTTTTTGAAATTTGTCAAATTCTGTTGAATTTGAAGTGGGTTCACCCATGCTTGTTTTAGATGAACTCATAAGGCAAAAACAACACCCTGGTTGTATCCCTATCATAGTGCACCAAGATCCAAATTGGAAGTGGATCACATGTAACGGCCTACCTCCTATTTACCACAAATATTTTTTTTGCTCTTTCCCCTCTTCTAGATTACTTAGGAATTATGTCAAACAATTGGCTTGCAAGGTATTTTTTCTGAGTTTGATTTGTGTCAATATGCAGATATGTTTTAACATTCATAACATATTTCATACAACTGAGTAATGCAGCCAAGCAATGGTGAGAAGTAGCTCATCAAAAAATATAAATTTCAGACTGAATGTAACTTCCAGAAATTACAATAAAATTAACAGATATTTGCAGACCTGTTACATGTGTTACAGTCAAAGAAAGTTGTTCCAAACTGATTTGTAGTGTCTTCAAACACCCATGATCTGCCCAGTTTCAGCACAACAAATCCATGAAATTCCAAACTCCAATGATGTGCCTACGAACCCTTCCCAAAATGCAGTCCCAACTGCCAGAAGTGAGAGCAGCTACCAACAGCAAGGTAACACAGCAAGAACGTTTCCAGGCAGCCCCAATATCTGCCAGAATTTAAATAAATCTGCACTTCTCTCTGACAGTACAAGGATTCAATCGAAGACTAGAAAAGATTAGCAGCTCTCTGAAAATTACCAGCAACAACTAAAACATATAAGGGATTGAAAACACATTGCAAAGTACAAGGGCAGAATTTTATCACTCCAATAATGACTTTTAAGCTGCTGTCAAAACACCACAAGAAACTCACTATTCGTGATTACTGTTCGAGATACTGTAGCAGTCCACTGTTCACGCTACTGTAGCAAAATCAATATTCAATCACTGTAGTGAATTACTATTCACGCCACTGTAGCAATTCACTGATTACCCTCGATACAATCCCTCCAAGTCTCGAAAATCAAGCTTTCAAAAATGACTCTAACTCATTCACGAGAAGCTACTGTATTTGTCCAAAATCAGCTCTTCCATAATATCAAATAACAAACAACACAACTTCTGATATTTATTACCTTGAAGCTCCAAAATGAATCTCAAGACCGTGTCTTTCAACGGTGTCAAGATTGATAGTGCAGAGGGTTTGCGTCCTCCAAGCCCAAAGAGAAAAAATCTCCTCAATCGCCAAATGCACACAATAACCAAGCCTACCAAAATGAGAGCCTTCATCTCCCTTTTAAACACTCTCTTCCACTTTTCATTTCATCTTCTCAATGTGGGATAAATAGTTTCTTCTTTTAAAATAACATTTCCCACTTAAGTGAATAAAGTATACTTTTAAATAATAAAGTGACTTTAATAAAATGTACTTTAATATATTTGTCACTTAATTAAATAAACTATTTAAATATTCAGGCATTAAAATAAAATAGCAAACGAACTCATAATCTCATGTATGATAGCTTGTTGGAAAGAGCTCGACAAAATGCTCCAAGTTCAATACTGAAATGCCACCCATTGAGCCCTCTGCTCACTTATTATAAATAGAAGTGTCTGGAAACCTTGTCTAATCAACTCTGATTGGCCTGAAACTGAAATTGCCTAGGCCAAATCCCTCTCCTATCCCTATGAAGTCCTGGTTAGCCCACAAGGCCAAGACAAAATGGGCTAATGACACATCATAAATTGATAAGCTAGAAAGGGGGCATTACAATCCGCCCTTCCCAAAATTGCTTGTCCTCAAGCAATTCCAATGCTCCCCCAAAATCACTATGTGGAACCAAACTGAAATTGAGTATGATCCCAGGGTTCCAAGCCAACCTAGGAGATATATAGCACAAACCGTTGAAAGAACTGCCCTACTGGATGCCAATGCAAGAAACCTCTAAGTAAGTAGACCAATCAAATACTGCACTATTTATGTCAACTCCTCAGGAAAATTTTCTCTGAAAAAACTAAACTGGAACACAATGAGAGTAAATCCCAGTAAGCTGACATTGGCTTCCTCATCCTCAACTGTTGAATTGCAAACCCAAGTGATCCCTAGGTTCCAAATCAACCTCAAAAGGGAACCACCATGTTGATGTTGCGCCACTCTGATATAATCATAAACTGAAACTCTGCTATCATATGCAAGTATGTCACCCATGTATGTATCTGAAGCTCTTATGTCATTAAGCATACTCAGTATGAAATGATGAATAGTTTTCAGCATATCCCCAAATGAAATCACACACATCTCTTCACAATTTTCAACAACAATAAGTCCAAAAAACTGATTTATACTCACTTCCCGAATGCCTTTGCTCTCATGGACTGGTAAATTCTCATCAACCTCCCATTCCCAACTGCTGTAGAGATCATAATGTGCACTCAAATCTATAGAACCAGTTGTTATCAACACTGCATGATCTGAAAATTCAGTGATTAGCATCATAGGAGAACTTTTATACATTGAAATGTGGGATGGAAGCCAAGGAACCAAATCTGAAAATTCATTCCTAATTGGTTATAGGCTGCTAGAATATGGCACATTCAACAAATATAATGCTTTCTTATTGGTTAGAGAGAGAGCGATCATTTGCTAACCATTTAACTGTCAACTCTTCAATGCTATGACTCTCATGTTCATTCAAACTTCTTGGTATATCCATACAAACAAGAACCTTTTATACCTCATGCTCCTTCGTAATGCCAATCTTCAAATAACAAGGGAAGTTCATATCTTTTGAGGAACTTGAAACAATGAAGACATCCTCATGCTTAGGCTTGCAATCTTGAGTATATACAAAGTGATTTTCCAAATCCATGTCAACATGAAAATTCATATTTGACATCTTATGACAAACAAGTGCATAAGGTGCACTGTTCACCATCAACAAATTGGGATTTGATACAAATTCTTTCATAGAATCTTCATAATGTGCGATCAATTCTTCTTCTAACATCGGCTGCTCATCAATGGTGGTTGTCCTTTCTAATGTGGCTGTCATAGAAGACTGATTTTCTGATTGAGATTGTGCCAAACCCAACTCTAAGTTAAGCTCTGCCAATCTGATTTTCTGCTGTTTGTAGAGCCTCTTGAGCTGCTTCCAAGGTATCCTTAGTATCCACAAGCTCATTGGTGAGATTGTCAACTACTTCTTTCCTATACAATGATTCTCAATAAATTTCTGTGAGATTAAGGAGGTGGTCTCTATCTGAAAGTAAGTGCAAATAATTTGTCTTAATAGTCTCTATACCTTCTTTGATTACCTGCAAATCAGCTTGAGTAGATTCATCTTTACTCCTTTTTCCTCTACTATCAAGTTGTCCCTTCCAAAGGTGATATTCAACTAGCTTGTGTATGTCATCAAAATGCGTTAAGTCTGCAACTATCTTATCTTGATTGACCTTCAATTGGTTGTCCAGTTTGTGTGACTTAACAACATTAGATTCATATGTTGAAATAGCTGACTTACCTTGAGGAATTTGGCTCTCATAGAAAACTAATTCTATGATATCTTCTTCGCACTCTTGCTGATTTAGAACCAAGGCAGCATTAGAATCAGGCATAGAATCACCATCATCAACATTTGGACCAATCTTTTCATGTGGAGAAAGTGGGGCAGCAATAACATGATTCATGGAATTACCAAAAGAAGCCATTACCTTTCCGGAATCGTCAAGCATGATTTGTAAATCACCCACAAAGAGGTTCATGCAACCATTGCCTGAAGCAAAAATTGACTCATCATATTGGCAACAATCCTCTTCATTGCTGGACAAAACTTCCTCATCTTCAGGAATATCTGCAATGGTAGATGCACATGGATCAACTTCATCCTTAGGATCAGCTTCTTTGTTCAAATGATCCTTCAAAAGAAAACTTGTATTGACAACCTGTATCTCCTCTTCAAATGACGACAAGAGAGACTTGGAACTAGATGGAATGTCTTCCAATACCCTTTCACCCATGCATTGGTGATTAGGCTTCCAATCCTTATTGCAAGAGAAGCACATATTTTGCCTCCTCAATTCATTCTTGTTCACTTTCAAAATTTTGTCACTGAAGAAAGCCTTTTCAATTTCCTTTTCTTTCTCTCTATCCATGAGAGGTTTAAATTTATCACATTGACTGAAGACATTGTAGACCATATTGTAAGCAGTAGTAGATATAACCAATTCTTGTTTATATACAGCCAATAGGAAAGTTATGAGAGGCTGGTAAATGACATCATATTCATCAATAATTGTAGTCATAATGATTCTCATGAAATCATGAATGGATTGGACATGATCTTCACTGATAGCAAAAAGAAAATGATGAAACATCTGAAAAATAAGATCATCACATCTGTAGTCAATCATGACAACACATGATCTCACCTTCGCCATCAATTCTAAATTCACAACACTTTTACTGAAAGAAGTTCTACTGATTTCTCCTAACCCTTCAAAACTTTCAATGATTACATGAAAAACCTTTCATTTTATCATCTTTGTAAGGAATTTCAGGAGTTATAATTCTTATAATGTCACTTAGTCAATTAAAAACAACTAGTCTTACCTCCTTATCTGGGTGTCTCAACAATCTATGTTCTCCCAAAGAGTTCATTGTCGGAGCTATTGCTATTTGTATCAGCTGAGAGGGGGACTGTTTCACCTGTTGTAAACACTCTGCCACTTCCTCAAATGAGCTGAGAAAATCATCTTTTGATAGATATGAGTGTCCCAACAAATTTCCCGCAATAGACACCTTTTTGCCTAACTCCTTATCACCTTCCGAAGTAGTTAGTGCATCCTTAGTCACGTCTTTTTCATTTGTTTCTGATTTATCTTTAAAGATGGATCTAAACCAATCAGGATGCTCATGCAATTACTGAAGATCTTCTAGTAACTCTTCATAAGACTTCATCTTTTCTAATTATCCCTTCAGGATGCCAGGATACACTTGCTCTGATACCACTGAATGGCCTAGCCCCTATTTGCCACAATTTTTTTTTTGCTCTTTCCCCTCTTCTAGATTACTCAGGAATTATGTCAAACAATTGGCTTGCAAGGTATTTTTTCTGAGTTTGATTTCTGTCAATTTGCAGATATGTTTTACATTCATGACATATTTCATACAATCGAGTAATGCAGCCAAGCAAGGTGACAAGTAGTTCATCAAAAAATATAAATTTCAGACTTAATGTAACTTTCAGAAATTACAATAAAATGAACAGATATTTGCAGACCTGTTACATGTTTTACAGTCAAAGAAAGTTGTTCCAAACTCATTTGCAGTGTCTTCAAACACCCACGACCTGCCCAGCTTCAGCACAACAAATCAATGAAATTCCAAACTCCAATGATCTGCCTATGAACCCTTCCCAAAATGCAGTCCCAACTGCCAGAAGAGAGAGCGGCTGCCAACAGAAAGGTAACATAGCAAGAACGTTTCCAGGCAACCCCAATATCTGCGAGAATTTAAATAAATCTGCACTTCTCTGTGACAGTACTAGGATTCAATTGGAGACTAGAAAAGATTAGCAGCTCTCTGAAAATTACCAGCAACAACTAAAACATATAAGGGATTGAAAACACATTGCAAAGTACAAGGGCAGAATTTTATCACTCCAATAATGACTTTTAAGCTGCTGTCAAAACACCACAAGAAATTCACTATTCATGGTCACTGTTCGAGATACTGTAGCAGTCCACTGTTCACTCTACTGTAGCAAAATCACTATTCCATCACTGTAGCTAATTACTATTCACGCCACTGTAGCAATTCACTGACTACTCTCAATACAATCCCTCCAAGTCTCCAAAATCGAGCCCCCAAAAATGACTGTAACTCATTCTCGAGAAGCTACTGTATTTGTCCAAAATCGGCTCTTCCTGACAATGGCACAATATCAAATAACAAACAACACAACTTCTGATATTTATTACCTTGAAGCTCCACAATGAATCTCAAGACTGTCTTTCAACGGCGTCAAGATTGATAGCGCAAAGGGTTTGCGTCCTCCAAGCCCAAAGAGAAAAAATCTCCTCAATCGCCAAATGCACACAATAACCAAGCCTACCAAAATGAGAGCCTTCACCTCCCTTTTAAACACTTTCTCTTTCACTTTTCTTTTCATCTTCTCAATGTGGGATAAATAGTTTCTTCTTTTAAAATAACATTTCCCACTTAAGTGAATAAAGTATATTTTTAAATAATAAAGTGACTTTAATAAAATGTACTTTAATGTATTTGTCACTTTATTAAATAAACTATTTAAAATTTAAATATTCAGGCATTAAAATAAAATAGCAAACAAACTCAGAATCTCATGTATGATAGTACGTTGGAAAGAGCTCGATGAAACACTCCAAGTCCAATACTGAAATGCCACCCACTGAGCCCTCTGCTGACTTACTTTAAATAGTAAGTGTCTAGAAACCCTATCTAATGAACTCTGATTGGCCAGAAACTGAAATCGCCTAGGCCAAATCCCTCTCTAATCCCTATGAAGTCCTGGTTAGCCCATGAGACCAAGACCAAATGGGCTAACACATCATAAATTGATGAGCTAGAGAGAGGGCATTACATCACACTCAAGCTTAGGGGGTTTCTAGCAAGAATTGGTAACATAGAAATGAACTAATCAAATAGAAGCTACTTTGATCACTTACAC
The DNA here is from genome assembly GCA_018584345.1 of Thuja plicata. Classification (NCBI taxonomy): domain Eukaryota; kingdom Viridiplantae; phylum Streptophyta; class Pinopsida; order Cupressales; family Cupressaceae; genus Thuja; species Thuja plicata. The sequence continues at coordinate 303,398 of MU224517.1, forward strand.
AAGTATAAATTGATTGAGTAAGGAAACAACATTTTTAATAGATAAAAATACCCTTAAATATTATAGGTATATAAAACTCATGGATCATAAAGTACATGGCAACAAAAATAAACATTAGAAGTATAATTATAGTTGAGAGGAGTTTGCATCACTTGACCCAACATTTATAACTCCATGGTTAATCTTGTGGAGTCAAATATAATTTCTCGATGTTCATGTAGCAGTGCAATTTGCATGTCTGTGAGTGACATTAACATCTAAGGGATCTATTTGTGCTTTCTCCTCTTCCTGCACTGCAACAACTGCCTTTGCCTCAAGATTAGCCTGTGTAATAGAGGAAAAGCAACCCTATGATAACATTTACATTAGCCTAGGTCAATCCTTCTCCCATACAAGATTCAAGAGAAATGAATGGGCTTGGCTATTGTCACTAGGAAGAGCCAAGCTGTCCTAGATTCACCTCTTTTTTGTTGTTAGAGGTTGAGGATTGGTTGAGTGTGTGCAATGAACTAGTCTAAAGAAGGCTAAATTGAACAAGTTTAACAAAACACAAAAAATACAGAACAAAAAGACAATATCCGAGGGTGGATTTGAAAAGGAGATATAGAGAGAACCTGATGCTAGAATCTGGATATTATTGAGCAGGATTCCTGCTAGGTGCTAGGTGCTAGTGCTTGAAAGCTGAAAATGTAGATGTCGTGAGTCAGAACAGGATCAGCAAAGATTTGGAAACATGCCATCGAAAATTTGGGCAAAAGAGTTAAGACACTAGTGTGGGGCTCTACTATCATAGGGCTTTTTGTTGTCTGAATTCTGAGAATGTCTGTCATAGTTTGCTTTGTTCGTCTATGCCATTATCACAATCGGAATCCTTTGGATCTGCACTTTTACACATGAAAGAGGGGAAAAGGTTGTGATGTATAGGGGCTCGCCTTAGTCAAACCCTGTGTTGGTGTTCTCAACTCCACAACAGCAATGATGATGATAACAATTGCATGCTTCAGTAAGAGTAGAGGCAAACAAAATAATATACATGACAATGATTACAGTAGGCATGAAACCCTTGGTTGAATTTTATGTAAGGTGATGGTGACTTGCTCTCATAAAGTCCTGCAAGATGTTAGTGCAACATGATAATAACAATGAACATTTAACAAATTACAATAGACGATACTTGATAGAAAATTGTTGTATGTTTGATAATAGCCTTAGACTTCTTAGCTTGATTGGTCTTGAATTCTAGAGCTTGAGTGATAGATGTTTTTAGAAGATGATTGTAAATGAGAAAGGGAGTTTTGCTTCTATATGCAACTAACACCTTTTCACAAATAACTATTCAAGAAAGGCCAACATTAAGGTCATGTCCATTGAGGGCCCAAAGCCAACATCTAAACTTTGAAAGTTGGGGCCAAATTGGGAGGACTCTAGCATTGGGGTGCTAGTGCCCTGCCCTATTTGGGTGTTAAAAGGGCCATGCGCTGTAGGATGTGACCAGGTTTGCTAATCAAGGCTCAAGACATGCACATTTTCTCATGATCAATCACATATACTAAAATGGGTGCTGAACTTAGCATGAAATTGTGAGGCATGACAATTTACAACCTAACATTTAGGCTCCACTTTAGCAGGGGTATTAGCTTACACCTAGGATGCCGGTTCGGGTTCGAGTTCGAAGAACCGGTTCGCCGGTTCGCCAAAATTTTGAAAAGGGGTTTGGGTTCGGGTTCGTTAGTACAAAAATATGTAATTTTTTTTTTTATATATATACATATTTTGATATAAATGCAGCCTAGAAGCATGAGTTAAGATTAGAATGTCACGTAGTATCATAAAAAGTAAACATTTAAACAATAAAAACACTATTAAATTTGTAATCATACCATCATGAATCATGAATCCACGATCATACCATCATATACTTCAAGTTCAAGTTCAACATCAAAGATTCAAAACATCTAAATTAAATTACATCAATTCAAGTATCATAGGCAAGCAAATGTAGAGGAGTGGTCATTTTGTTCCATCGTTCTTCAATAATTTCTTGCAATTGTTTGAAGAAGGTTTGTTGAGGATCTTGCTCTTTTTCATTTACAATTTGCTTGATCTTCTC
>MU224517.1:309395-326646 GCA_018584345.1 Thuja plicata
GTGTGTGTATATATACACACACGTATATATACACACATGTGTATATATATACATACCCACATTTAAAAAAAAAAAGATTAAAAAAAGATTTCAAAAAAAAAAAATTTAAAAAAAATTAATAAAAAAAGTAAATTTTGAATCCACAAAATTTCTTATTCTCGAATAAGAATAATTCCAGCTTTTTTTTGGAATTAACTAATGCAAGCATAAGCCCCAAAATGGGGATTAGTTTTTTAATTCCAGAATTCAAAAAATGCACCAAACAAAGAATTATTTAATTCGTGCATTATTGGCTGCCTATTCCAGGTTAATTCCAGGTGCCAAACGGGCCCTAAGCTAAATAGTAATAATGATAGATATGTGGATATCAATGTTGCATACAAATAGTTTAACTTGATTAGACGAATTAATAATTCTTATTATGAATATCTTAGCTTGAATCATTGTATCATAGGACACAATGTAAAAATCAAGTCAATATATAAAAGTTATGTCTAAACCTAATAGGGGACATTACAACAAGGTAAAGAGAGCTTGGTATGAAAATTTGTTTCAATGCCAAGCGTCATCCCTACAATATAACATTAAATAGATACATCAAGTAACTTAATAAAAGATATAACAAACACATGCAAGAACTCAATGTATAACAAACATACACAAGAACATAAACACTTGCAGGAACTTAGTGCAAACAATCAAGGGTACTTGCCTATGCCACTAGCTTTCTTTGTTGTTAGGGGTCATGCACATTACGAAGCCCTCATGGTTTAACAAGTTGGGTTATGCTAGATGACCATGGACGACAAATTGCATCCTATGAAGCACACAAGGCTAGCAAGTTGCATTATGCTAGGTGGCTCATAGGGTACATAGATTCATAAGCTAGCAAGTTGCATTATGCTAGGTGAACGTGTACGGTTAGTCATATGAATTCCAACAAGCTGCGTTGAGCTAGGTTACTCATTGAGCAACAACACCTTAGGGAATGTAAACAACAAAGATCACCAACGAGAAAGTTGTGTTATGCTAGGTGATCAAGGTAAGTTATGTGAATTCCCCCAGCCGAAAATTATGTTATGTTAGGTGATTCATAGACCACTGACATTGCAAGAGATAGGTTGATGACCAGGCCTCAGGGGGCATTATGTAAACAACACTACCTCAAAGGGGGTACATCAATGACTTCACTATAAAGGAGGCCATATAAAGCCCCCCCTTCAAAAGGATAGCTTAATATTATGCTGATATTTTAAGGAATATGGAAGAAAAGGGGACCCCCAAGAAGGATGCACACTTCCAAAGCAAGTTGTTTGTGCTCCTTAGTATATAGGTGAGGACAACCACACTAGGGACTTTTATTTTGCCACCATAGATGAAGAATGGTTGCATATGAGATTGTACCAACATGAATGACAGTGAGCTTTCATATTGAGCTACGAAGGTCACATAGTGAGGAGCAACATAATAGGAAAACGTTTATCAGTTATTAGGAGAAGGCGCATCAACGTGGATGATGGTGGTTTTGGAATGGCAGATTTGATTTTTTAAAATGAAACATAAGCCATCCCACCTTTGAGGTCTTTAATTTTGACTGCGAGACTATATTCTCCAATAAAGGAAGGTGTAAAGTCTAGCATACTCCAATCATCACCAAAGAGCACACTCAAATGCAAATCACTATTTTGATCATCATTGTTGTTAGTAGTGGAGACTAGTGGATCAAATTTTGTAGAGGATCAAATTTCTAAGAGATCTAGATATGGGAGGTTGACAATTGGCCTCTACTTGTAAGCAATTGCTCAGATTATTATCATCGTCAATTGTATGAATTTTGTTGTTGTATTTGAACTTTCATCTTTTGATGAAGAGTAGACAGGTTTGGTCCCGAGGCATGAATCCATTGCCTACCTAGAAGAAGGTAATATGAAAGAACATTGCATGACTTTGAAGAGTGTAGGTAATGTCATGGGTCCTACCTCAATTGGTAGTGTGGTTTGTACCTAGCGATTGTCAATCCATATTGTCAAAGCCAAAAATAGAAAGAGATCCGCGTTTAATGAGAGACATATCTATATTGATCTTACGTAACAAGTCTACTACAAATATCAAGATCTGATCCGTCATCAATTAGAGTACATCTTAATCTATTTGATTGATGACAACCATAATCATGAGAGGATAATATTGTTGTTGAACTTCTGGGGAAGGTAACTCACAGTGTGAGAAGACAATGTCCAAACATGTTGCATACATACAATCTAATAGAGCTGCTACATAATTTGGTTTAGCAGAAGGTAGGATAGTTATCTTTTATAACCTCTTGGAGAATTCTCTGTTATGTAGGCAAAGTTTGTGTCAAGTCCTAGAGTGAGATCTTAGCTGGAGTACCGCAAAGCTGCTAAACAAGATCATACTCTTTACCAACATTTTGTGAAAGATGAGGGGGGAGGAAGAAAAGGTTGAGGAGGAAGAATAGTTGTTGCTTGTTTAATGTTTTTCTTGTCATGAGTGTTGTATGTGTGAGGGACTGCATGGTAATGAGGTGACTGCGACTCATATGGATTAGTGTTATTATTTTGAGTAAGTTGGTTTGCAAGTTTAAAATGCAACTTGAAGGTTGAGGTGAGATTTCAACACCTCGAATAGTAATAACAAGTTCAGATTGTGGAACATCTAGACGAAGATTAACAACAATTGGAGGTTTCATAGGCTCATTTTTATAAGCGGAAAGATAAATTTTGTTATGTGATCTTTGACAAAGAGAGGTGTAAGAGTCATAAAGAATGATTGCATCCAGATGAAGTTATCAAGGGCTTCATCTTGCATAAAAAAATCATCATTACTAGACGACTCATAAAATGCATCAAAATTTTGTAGAAAGAGATCCAACATGTAAAAATATTCTTTCGCCACAATTGTGCAAATATAAGAGAGGAAGAGATAAGAGAAGTACAAGAGAGGAAGAGATAAGAGAAGAATACCGATGACAAGACGATAGATGGTGATTAAGGGATGAAGAAATTTAATTTATAGTTTTTCGTTTTCTAATCCACAAGAAAATAAAAACTTGTTTAAGAGCTCTATGTTTTCTAAACTAAATATACAACATATGTATCAATTTATCAACTAATCAAATATATGCAAATAAATTTGAATGCAATGAGATATGTAGATGAATCAAAATGATTGCAAGTGTAAGATATGTCAAGTCCACCAAAATGTAATATGGGAAAAGCAACCCTAGACTAACATGTGCATTAACCTAGGTCAATCCTTCTCCCTACAACATTAGAGAGGAATGAATAGGCTTGGCTGTTGTAAAAAGGAAGAGCCAAGGCGTCTTGGATCCACCCTCTCTATTTTGTTGCTAGTGGTTGAGGATTCGTTTAGTGTGTGGAATGAACTAGGCTAAAGAAGGCTAAATTTAACAAATTTTAACAAAATGCAAAAAATACAAAATAGATTGACAGGAGTAAATGACACATTTGGAAACAAGATATAGAGAGGAACCTAATGTTGAAATGTGGAGCTGACTAGGCATGACTAAAGTGCTAGGCGTTAATGTCTGAAAGCTTAAAATGCAAATGTTATGAGTGGGAATGAGATCAATAGAGATTTGAGAAATTGTTATTGAAAACTGGGGCAAAAGAGTTTAGCCACTAATGCAGGGCTTTAGTGTCCTAGGGTTTTTGCTGACCAAAGTCTAAGAATGTATATCATAGTCCACTTTGTCCGTTTGCGCCACTATTGTAGTCAAAATATTTCAGATCTGCACCTGTACACATGAAAGGATTGTGTTGAATAGGGTCTTTGTAATGATATTTCATTATTCAATGATTGAGTGATTACAAATAGAGATTTAGTCTCCTTATATAGAGAAATAACGAAGAAAGTTTCCAAAAAGGAAATAGAAATATACTAAAAGAACTAAAACAACTAATTGAGAAATTAGAAACTACCTTATAGAATAAATATTCCTAAACGACCATTAATATGACAGTAATTACTTTATTACCCTCCCTTAATGGTCATTTTACTAACTATCTTGACATAAGAATAAATTTTCAAGTCATTTGGCCATGAATGCATAAAAGGTTGACTCAGAATGATCTTCTACATGAGCTTGCTGCTGAGACTCTCCCTAGCTAGACTTTTGATCAACCAACCCCTTTATGCAAAACCTCTAGATATGACCAAGCTTCCCACAATAGTGACAGGTGATATTCTTCTTGGAACCTTCCACAGATGTGTGTTGTCCTTTTTGTTGAGTGGATGCGCCTTTGCCTCTATCTATGGCAGTAAATGTCTATTTTGCATTGAGCATGTCACTGTTGCTACAAAACTGCTGTTTCCACCCAACTTGCTGCAATAGCTTATTGCACAACTCATCAAACTTCAAGTCAACATTAGTGGAGGTAATGTTGAGCGTCTCAATAAAGTGTTTGTAGGATTGTGGTAGACTCCTCAATGTTGGGTGGTAGTGTCCTTCCCTATTTGACTGTTCAAAGGGCAAGGCATTGAAGGTTGTGACAAAGTTTGCTAATTGGAGCCCGAGACATGCACATTTTCTCATGATCAATCACATACACTAAAATGAGTGCTAAGCATAGCGTCAAATTGTGAGGGGTAACAATTTGTGACAATACAACTTGATCAAATCATGCAAGATCATCCTCAACAAAGACATGATTCTCATCCTCAGTGATACAATTTAATTGTGAAATGTGTTGTGAGATAAGTTAGTACCTAGGATTTATTTGTGATGGAGGTGAATGTTGTGTAAGCCTTTGCATTAACAATCAGTTTGTGTTTCTATATTATATTTGGTTAAACATACTCCAATTGCACTTGCATTTTGAAAGCCTACATGGTTGGCTTATGACATATATAGCAATCCTGTGAAGATTAGCACCTTAGCGCCCAACCTCGTTTTTTTTGATAAGAGGTTGAAGCCAAGATAGTTTTGATTAATATTAGAATATAAGAAAATATACAATATCTATAATCTATCAAATGCCCTTCAAATAGATAAAAACCATAAAAGAACTAGGGCATCCAAAAGCAGTCTCAAACCATATTGTTTGATATGAAAAATAGGAGGATAAGCTAAAAACTAAGCTATAACAAAAAGACTGCAACCATAGTAATCTTTCAACATCTTGCATCTAAATAGAGTTTAAAGTCGAGCATATCTGGCAAATGTAAACCATCATTCTTATCTTTTTTTCTCCCTCATCCCTGAAGATCCTGCAGCTTGACCAGGTTTCAATTTTTCTTTTCCACCACCATTGCCGCAGAAGTCCCTGCCTCCTAGTGTGGTGGAGCCACTTACTTTGACTCTGCTGCATCCTGGCCGTTTTCCTTTGAAGATTCCTTGCTTCCCTTGCCTACTCGACATCATACATTGTTGCCAAGTCAGGCACTCTTCCCAACTCCCAAAACAATCCCGACTACCTGACTACCTGACTTCATACATTGTCAGCAAGTCAGGTTCTCTTCCCAACTCTCGAACCAACCCTGACTACCCGACCACTGGACATCATACATTGTCGGCAAGTCGGGCAATCTTCCCAACTCACGAACCAACCTCGACTATCCGACTACCTGACACCATACATTATTAGCAAGTCGGGCTCTCTTCCCAACTCTCGAACCAAATAAAAGTGGTTCATGGATTTTAATTTCTTTCCGACTACCCGACTTCATACATTGTCGGTAGGACGAGCATCTTTCCAAACTCCCGAGCTGGATATAGCATGTATGGAAGTTTGTAATTTGCCTCGATCACTCGACCATCTGTTGCATCAAAAAAGACTCATCTGCTATTTCAACAATCGTAATAACCAATATAAAGGCAATAAACTCTTTCTTGGTGTGATATCTGACCGTTGCAACAGGTTTCAAACTCCGAAAACCTATATAGTATTAATTCCATCAGTTCCTAAGTTTTCTAGATCATCCGTCAGTGTATCACCTTCACTAAAAATGTGATTCATTGTTACATTTTCTAATTTTTCCATCAATTCCAGAGATTTGTCCAAGAGTGACTGTAATTTCCAATTAGGAATCTTCCTCGCCCTTATGACATTTATGATAATGGCCGAATCCCCTTCAATTTCAACCCTTCTCAAATCCCATTCTATACATAGGGATAATCCTTCCACTAAAGCCTTAAATTCTGCTATATTATTAGTGTCAATTTTCAACAGTTTTGATAGTCTAGCTACAATTTTGCCTTGACATGAATGAATAATACAACTTGCTCTTGATGGTCCTGGATTGCCTCTGGAAGCACCTTCAAAATTCAATTTAAACCATCCTGAGTTTGGGGGGCGCCATTTGCAATTTTCTCTATCTTTTTTGCTTAGTCGACATCCTTTACCAATGATTATAGAGATTCTCAAACCAAACCAGCTTTTGTGCATTCTATCATCCCAGCCTGTAAAATAACTTGATTTATGCTTTTGGGCATGTATTCTTGAATTCATTGTTTCCACAATAACTGCTTCCATCTTATTTGTAAGCATTTCCCATTCCATAGATTTCCCTTGAAAGATTCTTCTATTCCTTTCCTTCTAGATCTCCCATACTACAATTGAAGGTGATATTACCCAAATACTACCAAAGAAACTGTTTTTATATAGGCTTGGCCAAGATTGAAATAATGTCACAATGTCATTTGGTAATGCTGATAGCCATCCTAATTTAGCGCATAGCCATTGCCACCATTCTTGTGAGAAAGGGCAAGTTAGCAGCATATGATTGACATCCTCCTCATTGTTGTTACATAAGAAGCAAATTGAGGGACTCTAAAAACCAATCCTTTTAAACTAGTCTGCTGTTAAAATTTTGCCTTGCAAAGCTGCCCAAGTGAAGATGCCTTACCTTTGGCATGCATAGTTTGTCTCAACACAAGTGGATTGGTAATTGAGACTTGGCCCTTTCTTGCTGCCTAGATGCTACCTTATATCCATCCTTTGCATTATATAATCTTGACTTAGAGCCATTCCATAATATTTCATCACTACCTTGTTTGAAGAAAATAAATCTGTTCTTAGGAATTTCTCAAAGTTTCCCAATATCCACTGGAGACAAATTAAGTTCTTCAAAGTTTATCCATTCCCATTTGTGGCCTGGATTTGGATTTGTAAATACAATGTAATCTCTTACATATTATCCCCAATTCAGTTCACAAGTGTGTTTGATTTTATCCGCCTCCATTAAATTATTAATGATAGGGTAACCTCCCCAACGGTCTTGCCAAAAAAGAGCTTTCTTCCCATCCTTTATATTCCATGATAAGTGGGTGAGTATAATATTACTGCATTTAGACATGAAGTTCCATATATGAGAGCCCCTTGGATAATTTGACAACCTTAAAATCTCTTCATTGTTTGAGTTTGTGAGATATTTACCTCAAATGATCCTTACCCACTTAAGATGTGGTTCCTTGTGAATTTTCCAATATAGTTTTGCCCCTAGTGCTTTGTTCTGCCACAATTGGTTTTTAATGCCCGTTCCTCCATGCTCAATAGGGTTGCATATCCTTTCTCATGAGATTAGAGCATAATTTTTCTGTGTTTGTGCCTTGCTAGAAAAATTTCCTCAACTTCTTTACCAAATCAATGTAAGCTCAACTAGGCAGTGAGATACAAGACATCAAATATATGGGAATTGCAGATAAAGTTGCTTTCAACATTCTGCCTACCCATGATAACCATTTGGATTTCCATGATTCCATTTTCCTATCCAATTTTTCTCCTATTGATTTCCATGTTGGAGTCGATCTTAAAGAGTTATCCAACGATATCCCTAAATATGTACATGGGAGCTTACCTTCCTTAAAGCCCAACAAGCTTAGAACTTGATTCTGAACTCTTGCTTTAGCATGGAAAAAAAATATTTGAGATTTGTTTCGATTCGCTACTTGTCCTGAAGCTTTGGAGTATTTTTTTAGCACCCTTTTCAATTGTAACACTTCCCCTCTACTACCTTTCCCAAATAACATTGTGTCATTTGCAAATTGTTGATGTGTGATTGGTTGAATTGAAGATGCCACTTCTTCTCCTTTCGAAATTCCATTTCTTTGAAGGCTGCATAACTTCCTTCCTAGGGCTTCAGCCGTAATGATAAAGAGGGAGGGAGACAATGGGTCTCCTTGACGGATTCCTCTTGAGCTATCAAAGAAACCACGAGGATTCCCATTTATAAGAATAGAGAATCTTGGATTAGATATGCAATAAAATATAAAATTTATTCATGCTTTGCAAAACCCAAACCCTTCCACGCACTTGGCCAAGAATCTCCAGTCTACTTTGTCGTATGGTTTCTTTATATCGAATTTGATAATCTTACCTGGGTTCTTTGTTTTTTGGATAGAATGTATAGCTTCTTGGGCAATGATTACCCCATCGAAAATAGATCTCCCTAGGACAAAGCATGTTTGTTCCTCTCCAATAATTTTTCGGAGAATGTTTTTCAGTCTATTGGCAAGTGCTTTTGTCAGTACCTTGTAAATGGTATTACATAGAGATATTGGTCTGAACTCATCTAAATATGTTGATTTATTTTTCTTTGGAATGAGAACTATAAAGGTGTTGTTAATTTATCTCAGAATATTAATCTTCTGGAAATTCTTGCTGCTTCAGTCATCTTTGAACCTAATATTGACCAACATTTTTGAAAAAGAACCAGCTGGGAATCCATCAGGACCTCGTGCTTTGTTTGGATGAAGCTGATTTAAGGCTTTATGAATTTCCTCCTATGAGAATTTTGTCATCAACATTTTGTTATCCTCCTCTGATACAATCCGAGGGATATCATTCAACATCTCTTGTTGGGCCAGTAAATTTGATCCCTCCAAATTGTTGAGTAAACTTGAGTAGGACACTATTTGTTTTTGAATCTCCGACTGATCTTCTAAAGTCCTACCATCTTCATCATTGATCTTATGGATTCTATTGACACTTCTTTTTTGTACTGCTGTGAAAAAATCTTGTATTCTTGTCCCCTTCTTCAAGCCAAACCTCTCTAGATTTCTGGTGCCAAAAAATTTCTTCTTTAGCTAAAATGTCCTTATAATCCTTTAATAACTCCTTTTCCTTACAAAACTTATCCGAGTCCATACCCTGCAATATTACTTGTTCAATGAGTTCCTTGATGTTTTGTTCAATTGAATTCTTTGATTCAAAAATGTTCTTGAAATGATCGTTGTTCCAACAGAGCAATTTGAGTTTGATTTTCTTTAATTTGGATATAAAGCAAAATAATTTGGATCCTTCAAACTGAGATTCATTCCACCATTTGTCTATTAATACCATAAATTCTTCATCTTTCATCCACATATTCTCAAATTTAAATGGGCATAACAACGATTTGTTTTTTGCTAAAATGTCTAGCTAGATGGGAAAGTGATCAGATCCTGATATAGGAGAAGTGGATGCTTTAAAATCAAAGGGGAAAGTAGTCAAGTCACCTTTGTAAAAAATCTGTCTAATTTTTCAGCTATATGATTGAAACCAAGTCTTCTTTTATTCCATGTGAATGTTCCATTTTCCAACTCAACCTCAAAAAGATTCTCCTTTGTCACGCAATTTATGAAGTCAATTTGTGGTTGAAATTCTTTTTGTATGCCCCCTCTTTTTTTTGATAGATGAAGAATGGCATTGAAATCCCTGCCAATGATGAAATTCCTTTCTGACCATGCTTTGAAAAAGCCACTTATCTCTTCCCACACTTCCACTTTCTTCTTTGTTAAAATGGGACCATAAACATTTATTATTGAGAGCTTTTAATTGAACCTCCAAGCCAATTGGTTCTCCCTTGCAAGTTTTGAAAATGTACTCTGCCTGGCTTCGACAAAATTGCTAAGCCCCCTGAGGATCTTGTAGCTTCTACTGATTCTATGTCCCAAATGCCAATTGATTTTCTGAAATTTTCTACTTGATCAATATTTAACTTTGTCTCTTGCAACATAATTATTTCCGCCTTGAATGAGAAAATGCAACATTTGATTAAACACTGCTTGTTAGGGGCATTCAAACTCCTAACATTCCACAAAATAATCTTCATTTCTCCTTGGGAAGGAGCTTCCCCTTCCCTACATGCATGTATGCTGTAATTTTGATTTCGTCTTACTCTTCTCCTTCGTTGCTTCTCAAATAAGAAGATGATTTATGACCTTTCCCTTTCTTATTTTTCTTTCCATAGTTTGGAGAAGCTTTGGCTGGTACCATTCTTTCTATTCCTAATTCTAAATTCCTTGTTCCTACCATCCCCGTTGGATCAATGTTACTTGACTAATGAATTTGCTCTACAATATCCTCTCTATCCTCTACAGTCCACCAGAATGATCCAATCCCATCTCTTTCTGTTCAAGTATCCCTGGATCCAACATTCCTTCAAAGTCATTAAACATATCACCTTACTCTTGACAATCCAAATCCAAAAGCCTATCTACAAAATCATAGTTTCTCCTTTGTATGTTCTCATGTCTATTATCTAACGTTTCTTGCTCTGCTAGCCCAAAGAGTTCATAGACCGCTTGAAGTTTTGGTGACAAATTTGTGCTTTGAGCATCACCCTCTACACTTGAGGCCATAAAATCTTTCATTCCTTTCGAGTCATTGGTCTGTTTTTTGTTATTGCCTGGAAGTGGCAATAATCCACCTTTAGCACGAGTCATGTTTTCCTTTCCCGGAGGTCGACTTCCTTCAATATAAGTCCTTTCTTCAGAATTGCATCTATAATTCTCTAAATTGCAATCCATCCCTTTATCCTTTGGGTTCATCATGTCTTGACTCCTATTACTGTTCTCTTTTAGAGGAGTATGATCCAGAGACATATCCTTGTATTTAATCTTTTTTGTACTTGTCCCTTCAGGCCTCTCTTATGTTTGTTATTTAAAGGTACAAATTTAGATGTTGACAAATTCTCCTTTTCCATCACATTAGTCTTAAAGATATCCCACATCCTGTGTTAAGGCTGCTTGCTTCTATTGAGTTATTATTGGAATCCCAATGCCTTCTCTCCTCCAACTTACTAGGGCTCCCTGATACCTTGCCTTTGATAGATTTCTTTGGAGTTTTCTTGGTGTCTTTTCCTATGATAGCTTTTTCTTTAGTGAGGAGCCTATCTTGGTTGATTATGTCTATTTATCTTTCTTGGAGCAATACATCTTCCTCCTCACTGACCTCATTGTCTTTAGTTGTAGATTGCTCTTTTATAGAGTAAAATTTTTCTTTGTTTATTATATCAATTAGTCTTTCTTCCAACATCTCATCTGCCTCCTCAATACTTGCTGGTTTGGCATTCTTTTGCATTTCTTCTATTGTAGGTATCTTCTACAGACCAAACAAGTCCTCAATGTTCGAATTCTTTGCCATCTCCTGGTCCGCTATCTCTTCTATGATTTTAATTTGAGCTTCTTCCAAGCAATTTTGGATAAAACTTGCCATATCCTACATACCCATATTTGGTATTTCTTTCTAGATCCTTTGTCTCTTCCTTCCAGTGTGACTATTATATTTTGAAGAAATCATATCTACCTTTTTTGCTATTGATAGCTCTCCATTTTCTTTTGAACCACCAAGGGATAAAATAATGTCCTTTCCCCACAAGTCCTTAATGTATCTATGATCATTACATTCAACTCTTCTGAGAATAATCATCTCCTCTTTCGCAGAATTTTGACCCAGTATATATTTTGTGAACCTTACTATGATGAGATCATTGAGAGGGGAGGCGGGTGAATCAGTAATCTACCGATTTCAACATTTAAACACTTTTCACTTATCCATCAAAGCAGCAACTCAACAATCAAATATAAATGTGCAACCACAATACAATCAACACAAAGACACAAGATTTTTGGTATCGAGGAAATCCAAATTAGGGAAAAACTACGGTGGGGATGATTCCCACAAATTTGTACTCTTCTGAAGTATCGCCCTGTGAAAGGCTTTACCCTGTTAAAGAAATTTACATATACATGACAAAATGTAACCTTGTGAGAGGCTTTACCTAAAGCTCATAACAAGCTTGTACCTTGTGAGAGGTAGCCTTGTGAGAGGACTTAGAACACTTAACAAAGTGTCACCTTGTTAGAGGATTTACAATACAATAAAGATCTGTAAGGATCTACCTCACTTGAGGATTTCCAACACTTTGTTGTAGCTGTCAGGAAACAATAGGTAAGAATGATCTGTGAAATAGAAACCTCCTTTGCTTGATCAGATCCTTTGTAGCTCAAACAACATTTGTTCACATTCTTCTCTAACACTTGGCTGGACCGCACCCTCTGTCTCTTCTTCCTTCTTCACCGACACACGATCAACAACCCATTCACCATCTTCTTTTTCCAGTTTATACTTCTTTCCTTCTCTTAGGTTTCCACCGCCATAGAAAACCCTAAAACATAATACTTTTTCAATCTGACCATACACTTGGCTTCATATCACATATCTCTATGCCAAATTTGAAATTTATTGACCGCAACTTTCCATTCTCAGATTTAATCAAGAAATTAAATTATTTCATCAAGTATTTTCCTTCTTGACCAATCAGCTTGCTCAAGTCATCTTTACATGCTCATCTCAATGATATAACCATTAAACAATTGTTTCTAGCTGTCCATGCACATTCTCCAATGAATTTTGACCAATAATATTTGACAATAACAACAATTTAAATCACCGATACCTATCAAACCGTTAGCCATTTAGAAACTTAACATATTTCAAATATCACTGTTCATCCTTTGAAAAATCTCTTTTCTTTTCTCAAAATGAGTTGCGGTTGTAGGATTAGCATCTAGCAGCTTCAGGTAACCTCTAGAAAACAACCGACACAAATAATCAAACACATAACCATAGTGATAGAATCATCTTATTCCTGTTAATTGCTGTCTTAACAATTTCACTGTCTTTGATCAGCTTCGCTAAATCTGTCTCACCGGTCATCACAAGAAGTTAAGATTTTATATGTAGCGTCCAAACATGTTCCCAAACACTTCTGTAGAACAACACCTTAACATGTCCATTAGCATGATGTATTCTATGATTATTATAAGCCGCTCATAAAGATAATAGTTGACATCAATGACAATACCATAACTGATCACTGCTTAACCATACTTGTCATGTCTCATTTCCTTCACTTCATTGCTCTGCATCAGTTATGTCAACAATCTCCCCCTTTGGCATTGATGGCAACACAACAAATCAACACACACCTCTTTGTCTCTTTAGATTCTTTAGGTTCAACTCCATCTTCAACTTCTCAGCTTCCAATCATTAGCCTTGTAGAGTCCAATCTGTGTAGTGTCTCCCCTTAAGATGTAAACTCCATTCAGCTCACTGCATGTACCAAATAGCTGTACCAATGTGTACTAGTGTGTTGATGACACATTCTCCCCCTTTGACAAGAATGCCAAAGTTGCCAATCAACAACATCTTCTCTCTGATTTCCAGGATTAATGCACTACAACATCTTCTCAGTTAAGTGCAGACATGGGAGTGACCCCTAACTTACTTCTCAAGTATTCAAACCTATCCTTAGGTAGAGGCTTAGTAAAGATATCAGCAATCTGTTCCCCAGTTGGAATGTACTCCAACCTTACCTCTTTCTCCTAAACTTGTTCTCTAAGAAAATGACACTTGATAGCAATATGTTTAGTCTTAGAGTGCATCAGTGGATTCTTAGAAATGTTTATAGCACTAGTATTATTACAATGAATAACAATAGGTTCAGTCACCTTTTCTTGTATACCTTCAAGTAGTTGCTTAATCCATACCACCTGAGTGCAATTGATGGTAGCAACAACATATTCAGCTTCAACAGTAGATTGTGAAATATAGTTTTGCTTCTTACTTGTCCAAGCAACAAGTCTTTCACCCAAGAAGAATGCTCCACCGCTTGTACTTTTCCTGTCATTCACATTTCCAGCTCAATCAACATCAGTATAAACACTTAGTGAAAAATCTCCTTTGTAACCATACCAAAGTCCATAATCTGTTGTTCCTCTTAAATATCTGAATATCCTCTTTACTGCAGTCAAGTGTGTTTCCTTAGGATTTTATGAAAATCTTGGAACCAAATCAACTGCTTGTGCAATATCTGGTCTACTATGCACAACATACTGTAGCTTTCCAATCATTGATCGGTACATAGTCTGATCAACTTCATCAGATTCATCATCCTTAGACAGTTTGCAACTTGTAACCATTGGGGTTCCAACGGGTTTTGATTCCTCAAGTCCAAAGGTCATTAATATCTCTTTGATGTATTTAGACTGACTGATGTAGATGCCGTTATCAAGTTGTGAAACTTGCAAGCCAATGAAGTATTTAATCTCACCTATCATTGACATTTCAAATCCCTTTCTCATTTGTTTTGCAAATGCTCTACTTAGCTCATCATTACCTCCAAATATTATATCATCAACAAAGATTTCAACAAGTAGTTACTTGTTTTTTTCATCAACCTTAAGATAAACATTGTTGTTCTCACTTGTTCTAACAAGTCCACTCTTTATAAGATATGAGTGTAGTCTCTCATACCATGCTCTAGGTGCTTGTTTCAGTCCATACAGTGCCTTCTTCAGTTTGCACACCAAATCTTGTCCATCATTCTTCTCAAAACCTTCAGGTTGTTCAATATAAACCTCCTCTTCTAGTATACCATTCAGAAAAACAGATTTCATATCCATTTGATAAACCTTGAATTTCTTGTAAGATGCGTAGGCAAGTAGTATCCTTACTCCTAATTTAGCAACAGGTGCAAAGGTCTCGCCATAATCCAATCCTTCCTCTTGTGCATATCCTTTGCAAACAAGTCTTGCCTTGTTTCTCACCACTTCTCCTGTTTCATCCATTTTATTTCTAAATACCCATTTAGTTCCAATCACATTCTTATCTACTAGTCGGGGTACTAGAGTCCAAGTTTCATTCTTCTCTATCTGTTCTATCTCTTCTCTCATTGCATTCAACCAATCATCATCTTTCAGTGCATCCTTAACAGTTCTAGGCTCAAACTTAGAAAGTAAGCAGGTGCTCTCTCTAGCTTTCCTTCTAGTTAATACTCCAACATTCTTATCTCCAATTATTTGCTCAGAAGAGTGATTTAACTTAACCTACCTTGGTAAGGTAGGCTCATATCTCTGTTCCTCAGCTTCATTCCGAACATGTGTATCATCCTTTTCTTGTTCCTCTTGTCTATGTTCATTCTATTCAGCAGGTTCATCTTCCATCATCGGTTGCATATATGTCATCCCATTGTAATCTTCAGGTTTCCTCTTGCTTGCTTCATCATTTTCATCAGAAAACTCATCCACTTTTACATTAGCACTCTCAATGATCTTATTTGTCTTCTTGTTTAAACACTTGTAGGCTTTACTCTAAGATGAATACCCCAAAAATATTCTTTCATCACTTTTAGCTTCAAACTTTCCTATGTTTTCATCCTTCTTAATAAAGCATCTACTACTAAAGATTTTGAAATAAATTACATAGTGTGTCCATACCATAGTTCATATGGTGTCATTCTTGTCCTTTTCTTGATCAAAACTCTGTTCAAAGTGTATACGACAGTGCTAATAGCTTCTCTCCAAAACATTTGTGCAACACCCTTTTGCATCATCAAAGTCCTAGCACATTCAACCACTGACCTGTTTCCTCTTTCAACTATTCTATTCTGTTGTGGTGTCCTAGGAGCAGACATATTAGAATAATATTTTATTATTTTTAGTATTAATGCTCAATATTGTAACTTGCTGTAAATATTTGGTTAAGATCTTCTTTGATCTTTCTGGCATTTTCTATTTTAGAAACTTGCCTCTTTGTAAAATCTGTATAGCCTATTTATTGAGCTTCGCTCTTGTTAATAATCAATATACATTTTTACCAATTACTTGCGTAATATGGTATCAGAGCTATTTTTTCGAAAAATAATAATTTCATTATTGAAATTCCTTTAGTTATTTTTTCGAAATAGGTTTGGAAAATCTTTAATTTCTTCATGAAATTTTAGACTCGAGATTTTCAAAATTTTTTTTCTGGAAAATTTGAAATTTTTGTTTTGCAACCCGTTCAAAACTCGTACAGGGTTCACTGCAAATCTGGGGATTGTCGTTTTTGGTTTCTGGTCGAGCTTTGGCCGTCGTTTTTTTTCCTACCCGCAACTTCTGTGCAGAACAATCCTATTTCCGCGTCTATTTTTTGACGCCCGTTTTTGCAAGAGGTCTTCTTCCGTTCCCCTGCTCAAGCCGCCATTCTCTTTGCAACTCCACGCACGGGGGGTATTCGCTGTTGGGGGACGATCTTTGCAACCAGGCGGCGAGATCTTTGTCAAATCTGTATAGCCTATTTATTGAGCTTCGCTCTTGTTAATAATCAATATATATTTTTTACCAATTACTTGCGTATTATGGTATCAGAGCTATTTTTTCGAAAAATAATAATTTCATTATTGAAATTTCTTGAGTTATTTTTTTCAAAATAGGTTTGGAAAATCTTTAATTTCTTCATGAAATTTTAGACTTGAGATTTTAAAAAAAAAAATTCCGGAAAATTTGAAATTTTTGTTTGCAACCCGTTCAAAACCCGTATAGGGTTCACTGCAAATCTGGGGATTGTCATTTTTGGTTTCCGGTCGAGCTTTGGCCATCGTTTTTTTTCCTACCCGCGACTTCTGTGCATAATGATCTTGTTTTCGCGTCTATTTTTTGATGCCCGTTTTTGCAAGAGGTCTTCTTCCGCTCCCCTACTCAGGCTGCCATTCTCTCTGCAACTCCACGCACGGGTTGTATCTGCTATTGGGCGACGATCTCTGCAACTCGCGTGTGATTGTTTTCCGCCCTTTGTTTGGGCTTCGCTTTTTTCTGCAACCGAAGGTGAAAAACGACCATTTCACTGCGTCTTCTGCAAACAACAGTGGCCTCTCAGAGATCTTCCACCATTTTCGACCTTCTATTTGGTCCATTTTTCTGCAACCGTGGTTCAGAACATAGTTCAAAATATCAGTATCGGCAACTTATCGCCGAGGGCAAAAAAAAAAATATCGGAAAATATCGGAGATAAGTCGAAAACTTATCGAGAAAATATCGGGAACTTTAAAACTTGTTAAAATTTAATTAGAAATGCATTTTTTTTGCAAAATTCAATAAGGAGATGGATCTAATGAGTCAGTAAATGAGTAAAGCAAACCAAACAAGCTGATCTAGATATATATAAATGCAAATAGGGTACAAAAT
>MU224517.1:326751-341084 GCA_018584345.1 Thuja plicata
CTTCAAACCCGCAACAAATCACTCTACAATGCTACAAATCACGTTTTTTCTCCTCCAAACCCTTTCTCTCCTATCCAAACTCTTTTTTGCAAGTAAAAAATGATGTTTTTACCTTTTGCTGGGCGTCATTGCCTAAATCTGCAGTACGGCCGATAAGTTTTTGGCTTATCGCGATAAGTTGGCAACTTATCACCGATAAGTTGGCAACTTATCTGCGATACTTTTTCTGCGCGAAAATAACGCAACTTATCACGGCTGAAAACTTATCGCGATAAGTGGACTTATCGCCGATAAGTCTGCGCTATGTTGATCTATGGTTCAGAACAACCACTCTTGAATCCGGCTAGGGTTTTCTTTTGAAACCCTACTTTTCTTGCTCGGTTTTTCAAAATTTTTGCAGATTTGTGGTGGGTTTTTCGAGAGTTCAACTGGATCTGTCTCAAAATTTTTTGGGTGCTTCGTTTTCCTTGCCTCAAAATTTGTGCCAGCAAATTTCAAATCCGATTTCAGATTCCTTCTAGGTTTTTCCAGATTTCTTTTGGGTCTTTGTCAGATTTTTCTGGGTCAGCCAAATTTTTTCTTGAAATCCGTGTCAGCCGTACTTCATTTTTTTGAAGCCTGTACTTGATTCAACCTTTGTTTTCTTCTTTGGTATTCGTGTTTTGAATTCCGTATTTGTGCCTCTTTTCTATTTCTCGCTTTTTCTACATTGGGAAGCGTGCAAGATGGCGTCACTCACCAATTTGCTGTTGGAAGACAATCAACGATTCAACGGCTGCAATTATAACACCTGGAAGCAGCGCATGTTGACCATCTTCGAGTATTGTTGCTTGGATGAGCTTGTTCTAGGCACAAAGACCCGTCCGACCTCCGTCCTAGCAGATCAAGACAAGTTTGACGATTGAAATCGGGAAGCTGTTATGATTCTGAAGTTCTCTGTCATAGATGATCAGTTGCCTCAGATTCCCTCCGACAAGTCTGCTACTGACATCTGGAAGTATTTAAAGGAGTTGCATGAGACATCCGACAAGAGTCGCGCGTTCTTTCTGAAGAACCAGCTGTTTTCCATCATGATGGATGAACGCATATCCTTACAGGAGCATCTCACAAAGATTAAAGACATTCGAGATCAACTTGAAGCTATCGGTTGGAAGATGGAGGAAGAAGATATGGTAGTCATTACTCGGAAAATTCTACCACAATCTTATGAGCACTTCATAGAGACTCAACATTACTTCGACTAATGTTGACCTGAAATTCCTAGAGTTGTGCACCAAACTTCTGCAGCAGGATCGTTGGAAACAACAGTTTGGTAGCAGTGCCACTTTGTCCTCCTCAGAATAGGCCCTTGCAGCCCAATCCTTTCACAAGGATCAGGGCAAATATCAGTCCTTTCAGCAGAAGGGCTCTTCTTTGTCTCAGGATGGTTCTAAGAAAAAGGTGCAGTGCAATTACTATCACAAATTTGGTCATCTAATCAAAGATTGCCGTACCAGACTGGCTTCCGAGCAGCGGAAGCAAGGAGGGTTTCAGCCTGAAACCATTGTTGCTGAGCATACAGAGCAGCAAGAATCTGCCTTTTATGCCTTCATGGCTAAAAGACCTGCAGATCATGTGAAGTCTTCTGCCTGGTACATTGATTCTGGTGCTTCTCATCATTTCACTCACAGGCGTGATTGGTTTGTTGAGTTCTCTTCCTACACTGACTCAGTTATTTTTGGAGGTGGTGAAGAGTACACTGTTGTCGGCAAGGGCAACGTTCAGATACAGTCTGGAGGGAGGAATCTCATATTCCTCAATGTGTACTATGTTCCTGGTATGGAACTTAATCTCCTTTCAGTCAGTCAGATTATGCGACATTCTCATCAGCTGGATGTTGTTTTCAGTGCACATAAGTGTTCGATTGTTGACCGTGCTTCTAGCACTACTATAGCTGTTGGCATTGAGGATCATGGTGTCTATAGACTTGTGGACACAGACGATTCTCTTGAGCATGCCTTCACAGCAAACTCTTCCTCTCTCAACAGTCTCTGGCATCAGTGATATGGTCACCTGAATATTCATTATCTTGCACAGCTTGTTCGGGAAGACTTAGTACATGGCCTACCTGATATTCAGACTCAGGATCATCGAGTTTGTGAAGCTTGCCAGACTGGGAAGCAACACCGGACACCATTCACGAATGGTGACTCATGGCGAGCCTCTAAGGTACTACAGCTGGTCCACGCTGATGTATGTGGTCCTATGAATACTACTTCTGTTACTGGGTACATGTATTTCTTGCTTTTTGTTGATGATTTTAGTCGTAAGATGTGGGTGTATTTCCTTAAGAAAAAATCAGATGTGTTTACTGTATTTCAGAAATTTAAGGCCTTAGTAGAAAAAGAGTCTGGTTCTTCTATTATTATTCTTAGGTCTGATAATGGGGGGGAGTATTGTTCTTCTGCTTTCTCTACTTTCTGTGATACTCATGGCATAAAACTTCAGTTAACCACACCATACACCCCTTAGCAAAACAACGTTGTAGAACGTCGAAACCGTACCATTACAGAAATGGCTAGGTCTATGATGGAACATAGAAACGTTCCTCGGAAATATTGGGCAGAAGCAGTATTCACAGTAGTTTATCTTCTTAATAGGTCACCCACTCATGTTGTTAAAAATAAGACTCCTGAGGAAGCATGGTCTAGTCGCAAACCTAGGATCAGCCACTTGAAAGTTTTTGGCTCCTTATCTTATGTATGGATTCCTGATGCCAAGCGCACTAAGTTGGATTCCAAGAGTCAGAAGCTCATGTTTACAGGGTACAGTGACAACCATAAGGCCTACCGCCTGATTGATGTAGACACTGATCGTCTTATCTTCAGTCGTGATCTTTTTGATGAAGAACGAGGACCATTTCAGCTTTCCTCGTCTCAACATCATTCTGAAGGTCAGCCTTTGAAGGCTTCTGACTTGAGTATTTGTCTTCCATTTGGTTCACCTGATAGGAGGGATGATGCAAACTCTGTATTTGATGATGCACTACCTGAGTTTCACCTAGAAGATGCAAACCTTCCTCCTGTCCATGCTCCTGATCCTAATCCTAGACCTTATCCTAATTTTACTCCTTATCCGCTCCCTCTTCCAGTTATTCCTCCTGCTCCTAATGTTGGCACCTCTACTCTTCAGCCTAAATGGTGGGCTAAGAGCATCAATGATCTTCGTCCTGATGAGCTCATTGAGGGTAGAACTTCTAGAAATAAGAACATCTAGCATAACACAGTCAATTTTGCTCTTATGGCTAACATCCACAGTATCTATGAGCCTCAAACATATGCCGAGGCCAAAGGAATTCCAAAATGGGAACAGGCAATGGATGTTGAATTTCAAAGCCTTCAGAAGAACCACACTTGGGTTCTTTCAGATCTTCCTCAAGGGAAGAAACCCATTAGTTGTAAATGGGTCTATAAGGTCAAGTATCATGCATATGGTACCTTAGACAAATATAAGGCCAGATTAGTTGCTCGAGGATTCACACAGCGAGAAGGCATTGACTACGAGGAGACTTGCTCCTACTGCTAAGATGAGTACTATTCATCTTCTTCTTGCCATTGCAACTCAGTATGATTGGAAAGTCCACCAGATGGACGTGAAGAGTGCCTTCCTCAATGGTGAATTGCAGGAAGAAGTCTACATGACGCAACCTCCTGGTTTTAAGGTTGCTAGTTCAAAACCCAAAGTATGTAGACTCCAGAAAGCACTCTATGGCCTTAAACAGGCCCCTCGGGCATGGTACATAAAAATTGATCAGTACTTGGTTACTCGTGGTTTTCAACGTAGTCCTTCAGACAGTAATCTGCATATCAAACATTCTGGTAATGATATTCTCTTTCTTGTTGTCTATGTCGATGACTTGATCATTACTGGGAATTCAACACATTTGATCTCCAAAATCAAACAGGATTTGTGCAACACTTTTGATATGAGAGATCTAGGGCTTCTTCATTATTGTTTGGGTGTTGAGGTTTGGCAGACTGACAACAATATTTTTCTTTCTCAGTCTAAGTATGCCAGAAGCTTGCTTGACAGGTTTCGAATGCAGGATTGCAAACCTGCTTCCACACCTATGGAGACTAGTCTAAAATTGTCAGCCACGTCTGATTCTCCTCCTGTAGTTGAAACCCTATTTAGACAACTAGTGGGTAGTCTCATCTATCTCATTGCCACTAGACCTGACCTCAGTTTTGTAGTGAGCTACATATCCCGCTTCATGACAGCCCCAAGGATTGATCATTGGGTAGCAACAAAGCGTGTCCTGCTCTATGTGAAGGGCACCTCGGGTTATGGCCTTCTTTACACTAGGTGTGATGATCCTAGACTTAGTGGGTTCACAGATTCAGATTGGGCAAGCTCAGTTGATGACCAGAAATCAACTTCTGGATATGTGTTCAATTTGGGATCTGGTGCAGTCACAGGGACTAGTAAGAAGCAGCAGGCGGTGGCTCTCTCTTCGACTGAAGCAGAGTATAGAGGAGCTGTTAAGGCAGCTTGTGAGGCAATTTGGCTTTGCCAGATGCTTGCAGATATGCAAATATCTCAAACCGGTCCGACTCCTTTGTTTTTAGACAATTAGAGAGTGCTCAAACTTGCCAAGAATCCAGTTTTCCATGAACGAACCAAACACATAGAACTTCATTGTCACTACATTCGACAGTTGGTTGAAGACGGATCCATTCAGTTGCTGTATGTTCCTACCTCGGAGCAGCCCACAGATATTTTCACAAAACCCCTCAGTTCAGATAAGTTTGTAAAATTCAGGGGGTCTATTGGTGTAGTTGATAGATTGAGCATTAAGGGAGGGTATTAGAATAATATTTTATTATTTTTAGTATTAATGCTCAATATTGTAACTTGCTATAAATATCTGGTTAAGATCTTCTTTGATCTTTCTGGCAGTTTCTATTTTAGAAACTTGCCTCTTTGTGAAATCTGTATATCCTATTTATTGAGCTTCGCTCTTGTTAATAATCAATATATATTTTTTACCAATTACTTGTGTAATGAGACATTTGTCTTTTAATCCCTTCTTCACAATAGGCAACAAATTCATGTGATGTGAATTCTCCACCTCCATTTGACCTTAAGCATTTTAAGCTTCTACCGGTTTGCTTTTCCACTCTTGCTTTGTAAATCTTGAACATATGAAAAGCTTCTGATTTCTTTTTAAGAAACATATTCCACATCATCCTTGAATAGTCATCAACGAACAACATAAAGTACTTATCTCCATAATAACTTGAGTTCTCATAGGACCAAATAAATCAGTATGCACCAAATCAAGTATATTCTCAGATGTGTAGCCTTTACTATTGAATGTAGAACTAGTAAGCTTCCCAAATTGACAATCTTTACAAACAACATTATCAGGTTTCACAAGGTAGGGCAGACCTCTAACAACCTTCTTTTTACTGACTTTTATTAGGTTATCAAAATTAACATGACAAAACCTCTTATGCCACAACCAACTGTCTTCTACTTTTCCAATCAAGCATTTCTTAACAGATGGATTTAAGTAGAATAAGTTACCTCTCGTCAATCCTCCAGTAGCAATCAACTTTCCTTGTTTGTTCTTTATCTCGCATATTCCTTCACTGAATCCCAGATCAAATCCTTTCTGATTTAGTTGAGAAACACTCAACAGGTTGTAGTTCAGTCCTGATACCCAATATACATCATCACAATTTGTATTGTCATTCAGTGCTATAGTGCCTTTACCTTTTACCATACAGGTGATGTCATTACCAAACTTAATTGATCCTCCATCAAATTCTTCAAGCTCAATGAATTTACTCTTGTCACTGGACATGTGATGTGTGCAACCACTGTCAATAATCCACTTCTCACTCCTGTTCATAGTTGATATCAATGTAGTCTCACTAACATCTATCTTTTTCTTCCTTCACAACAACAAAGACAATCTCCTCAACATCAACATCTTCTGATTCATCATCTGTAACACCTTCCTCAGCTAGATAACATGCTTTCTTTCCTTTATCCTTGTATCTCTTGTTCTTTTCTTTCTTATTGTTCTCAAGACACCTTGATGCAATATGTCCAATCTTACTAAATGCAAAGCATTTCAAGGGTAATTTTCCTTTATACTTTCCCTTTCCTCTAGGTAACCTTTTTGCAAACAAAGCTTCCAATTCCTCTTGTTCTTTTTCCTCAGATATGATATCATCAATATTACTTCCATAAGATACTAAAGCAGTTTGAATGGTAGGTTCAAAATTCCTTCTAGAGTTTAGATGGGCATTAAATGCTGCATCAGTTCTAGGCATGCTATTATCATAATTGCTCAATTTAAAGGAAGTTAACTTTCCAACCAAAGAATCAACAATAATCGGTATAGTTCCTAAAGACCTTACTTCTTGTATGGCAGAAACTCTAATTGCATAATGTGGCAATAAAGTTCTCAGGATTTTTCTTACCACATCATCTTCAGTGATGGCTCCACCAGCTCCTCTGATTGTATTCACTACCTCTTTGATTCTCTGATTGCATTGCTCAATGTTCTCTCCTTCAGTCATCCTCATCTCATCAAATTTGCCCTTTAAGCTGTCTACCTTAGCTTTTTGCGCATGTGAATCTCCTCCATAGACTGTTTTCAGCTTCTCCCACATATCATAAGCAATGTCAAGATCTTGCACATTGATAAATTCTGCATCTAGTAAGGTACTTGCTATTGCTTCCATAGTTGCAGTGTGCTCTTGTTTTGTCCTCAACTGATCAACAGATAGGGTTCCACTAGGGATAACATATCTTGTAGTCACATGATCCCAATACTGATCACCCATTCCTTTCAGGTACAACTTCCTCACCATACTGTGTAACTGTCATTGTTGAACTTAGGACCTTCCTTCCTAATTGTCTTGTCAAGATCTTTGCCTCAAGCTGTTAAACTTCTTCTCCAAGGACCAAAGCTCTGATACCAATTGTTAACCTTACTATGATGAGATTACTGAAAAGGGGAGGGGGGGTGAATCAGTATTCTACCGATTTCAACATTTAAACACTTTTCACTTATCCATCAAAGCAACAACTCAACAATCAAATATAAATGTGCAACCACAAAACATCCAACACAAAGACACAAGATTTTTGGTATCGTGGAAACCCAAATTAGGGAAAACCACTGTGGGGATGGCACCCACAAATTTGTACTCTTCTGAAGTACGACCTGTGAAAGGCTTTATCCTGTTAAAGGCATATACATATACATGACAAAATGTAACCTTGTGAGAGGCTTTACCTAAAGCTCATAACAAGCTTGTACCTTGTGAGAGGACTTAGAACACTTAACAAAGTGTCACCTTGTTAGAGGATTTACAATAAAATAAAGATCTGTAAGGATCTACCTCACTTGAGGGTTTCCAACACTCTGTTGTAGCTGTCAGGAAACAACAGGTAAGAATGATGTGTGAAATAGCAACCTCCTTTGCTTGATCAGATCCTCTGTAGCTCAAACAACATTCTTCACATTCTTCTCTAACACTTGGCTTGACCTCACCCTTTGTCTCTTCTTCCTTCTTCACCAACACACGATCAACAACCCATTCACCATCTTCTTTTTCCAGTTTATACTTTCCTTCTCTTAGGTTTCCACTGCCATAGAAAACCCTAAAACGTAATACTTTTTCAATCTGACCATACACATGGATTCATATCACATATCTCTATGTCCAATTTGAAATTTACTGACCGCGGCTTTCCATTCTTAGATTTAATCAAGAAATTAAATTATTTCATCAAGTATTTTCCTTCTTGACCAATCAACTTGCTCAAATCATCTTTGCACACTCATCTCAATGATATAACCATTAAACAATTGTTTCTAGCTGTCCATGCACATTCTCCAATGAATTTTGACCAATAACATTTGACAACAACAACAATTTAAATCACCGATACCTATCAAACCGTTAGCCGTTTAGAAACTTAACATATTTCAAATATCACTGTTTTATCCTTTGAAATATCTCATATACTTTCGCAAAATGAATCGCGGTTGCAGGATTAGCATCTAGCAGCTTCAGGTAACCTCCAGAAAACAACCAAACACAAAAATAATCAAACACGACCATAGTGATAGAATCATCTTATTCCTGTTAATTGATGCCTTAACAATTGCACTGTCTCTGATTAGCTTCGCTAAATCTGTCTCACCATTCATCCCAACAAGTTAAGATTTTACATGTAGCGTCCAAACATGTTCCCAAACACTTCTATAGAACAACATCTTAACATATGTCCATTAGCATGATGTATTCTATGATCATTATCAACAGCTCATAAAGATAATAGTCGACATCAATGACAATACCATAAGTATCATTGCTTAACCATACCTGTCATCTCTCACTTCCTTTACTTCATTGCTCTGCATCAGTTATGTCAACATATTTCTCAGCAGTGCCTAAACTCCAACTCCCCTGACTGTCGTTTCAATCCATTTCCTCCCATTTTCATCAATGTGTGGCCTATTTTCGGTCAATTTCACCCTCCAGAGTGTCCCCCTTTCATTTAAATAAGCCCACTTATTTCCCCAAAATCCCTTAATCTCTGATAATCTTAAGTGAGTTGTACATATAAACCATGATCCTGTGTCCTCATCCTTCCCTGGATACCCTACAGTGAAGTTTTCTTTCCTGTAACTTGTTACCAATAACGAACCCATCTCCAAAATAAGATCCAGAGAAACACCAACATTCTATCAGAGAACCCTTTATCTTGTTAATATTTTCAGATTATCACAAGGAATATACAGTCTATAGAGGTCTTTGAAGACTAAGTACAGGATATGAAGAAAATAATCACAAAGGAGAGATAGTACCCGGATTGTAACTTTGAAATCCGTCCTTGGAGTCTTTAAATATGATCCTTCAATTCCTTCTAGATATGACCTGAGTTAGCCTACCTAGGGCTTCTCTTAGTTCTTCTCCAAGTTGTCACCAATATGTACTTTGTGTGTCCTTGGATAGACTGAAACTAAACTCAGATCTACCTTATGATGTGTATTAATCCTTCACTTATTTGTCCTTGAATTGATGCCACAATTTGCTCTTACAACCAACCCAAATTTGTCTGTAATATATATATGATATATTCGCAGCTCAAGGCAGATTAGATTTGTCAATTCAAGTGGCAAGACTTCGCACCAGCTGGGAAGATGAATTCGATCTAAGATATTGCACTTGAATGTTTCAAATCGCCAATCCAAACATCAACCAAAATGCCAATCCAAACACACTTTAATGGCAGACTTGAATGAATAATTCGAACTCCTAGAATTCGTACGCCAAGAAGGAAATGCAGATTATAGATCCTTGAGGAAATCACATGTTATGTATTTGATACCATTATCCTCAAGGATCGACCATGCATATATATGGATTCAAAATGCTAAACTCCACCTCTCCAAGGTGGCCGACTTGGGCCCTCCAAGTATTTAATTAAATAATAAATAATAAATAACCTTTATTTATTATTATAAATATTGCCACATATATATGCATTATTTATTTCATATTTAATTAAAATTGATCCTTAATAAATAATAAATATAACCCCTTTATATTTATTATTATTAAATTGATCTTATCATAATTAAATATACCAATAATAATAAATATATATCCATTATATTATTATTATTGTTGCCACCAATTTTGTCCAAAATGTTGATCTTTGCCGTAAAGGCCAAAATATCAACACTCCGTCTTGGACTTGAGGAAAAGATCAACCATATCATTTTCCTTCATCCAATCTATGATGTTGTTCAAACCATTTTGTGGATTTCTTAGATCCACGAGTCACCTTGTCTGAACCGAGAGAATATCAAGTCCATGATATTCAAGGCAACATCAAGTGCATGATGTGTACCGATCAATTTGTGGATAACTGAAGTCCACGAGTCACCTTGATTCAAGAGTTTAGAATATCAAGTCCATGATATTCAAGGTAACATCAAGTCCATGATGTGTACCAACCAATTTGTGGATAACTGAATCCACGAGTCACCTTGACTCAATTGATATCAAGTCCATGATATCAAGAGCATTGGTTTAATGGATATCAAGTCCATGATATCAAGAGCATTGGTTTAATGGATATCAAGTCCATGATATTCACCAAATGCTCAGGGCAATGGTCTCCAGACATCAAGTCCATGATGTCCACCAAATACTCGGAGTAATGGTCTACCGACATCAAGTCCATGATGTCACCATATACTCAAATGTGGATCCCTAATCCACGAGTCTCCAAGACTCATAAGGAGAATATCAAGTCGATGATATTCATCCAGTATCCATAGACAAGTCTTAGCCATAAGCATAAGAGTAACCAAATTTGTCCATACATATAACCAGATCACACATAGAGCAAGATGCAATATAGTTCCCACTATAAAGAAATTTATTCACACGTATATATGATCAATAACCATGAATACATAAAACAAAGCGTAATATATATAAAGGATAACATATATCCATATAAAGTATGCTTCATGCATACAACATTATCTCTAAGTATCATAATGTATGTTCCTACACATACATAAAATATGCCAACTGTAACCACATATGCCAATGTAAAGTATGCTCCCATAACAGAAATATGTCGAGGCAATATAAAATATGCTCCCACACATACATAATAGTAACATGTCAATGTAACATAACATAATGTAAAGTATGTTTCAACATTCATCAATCAATAATGTATGCACCCATGCATCAATGTAAAAACAGTTAATCAGTTATGCTAACAATCAGCTGTGTATCTTCCCATACATACATTCATTCTTATTGTATAACAGAAGTATAACTGATTCAATTGATATAAGGTATAACATGTGTTATGTCAATGTAACTGTTCATAATGTAAAGTATACTCCTCATGCATAACAGAAGTATAATTGATGCACAGTATGCTAATAATCAGTTATGCTAATCAGCTGTGTATGATCCCATACATAAGTAAGACATATGCTAATAATCAGTTTTGTTAATCAGGTGCCATACATAATAGCGTAAGGTATAACATATGTCTAAACAGAAAATGTAACACAATGTACATAGAGTAAAGTTTGTTGCTCATATATTTAAGATAGATAAACATCTAAGCTAAACAGTCATTCCAATCAGCTGAGCCAATCAGCTATGAATGTTTCACACATACGATCTTAAAACATGTCAATAATAAACAGCCATGCCAATAAGGAATGATCCTATACATGCAAAAGGGAGAGGTTTATACCAGGTGTAAGTGAGCCCATGATTAAACTCCCTCTTAAGCTTAGACTCCCTCTTAAGGTAACCTGAACTAACCAAAGCAATTTGCATATTCAATCTTAATGCAAAATTTAATCCTACTTTTATACTCTTTATATATAAAATCAAATTTACTATGTTTAGGCCAAATCCCCGGTTACCATAGTATTTCTTTCTTAGTTTCGAAAGAGTTAGACTGAATTCCTAAATCTGAAAAGATCTTTCCTCTACCTAGGCTCTGATACCATGTTAATATTTTCAGATTATCACAAGGAATATACAGTCTATAGAGGTCTTTGAAGACTAAGCACAGGATATGAAGAAAATAACCACAAAGGAGAGATAGTACCCGTGTTGTAACTCTGAAATCCGTCCATGGAGTCTTTAAATCTGATCCTTCAATTCCTTCTAGATATGACTCGAGTTAGCCTACCCAGGGCTTCTCTTAGTTCTTCTCCAAGTTGTCACCAATTTGTACTTTGTGTGTCCTTGGATAGACCGAAACTAAATTCAGATCTGCCCTACGATCTGTATTAATCCTTCAATTATTTGTCCTTGAATTGATGCCACAATTCGCTCTTACAATCAGCCCAAATTTGTTTGTAATATATATATGATATATTCGCAGGTCAAGGCAGATTAGATTTGTCAATTCAAGTGACAAGACTTCGCACCAGCTGGGAAGATGAATTTGATCTAAGATATTGCACTTGAATGTTTGAAATCGCCAATCCAAACATCAACCAAAATGCCAATCCAAACACACTTGAATGGTAGACTTGAATGAATAATTCGAACTCCTATAATTTGCACGCCAAGAAGGAAAATGCAGATTATAGATCCTTGAGGAAAATTGCATGTTATGTTTTTGATACCATTATCCTCAAGGATCAACCATGCATATATATGGATTCAAAATGATAACTCCACCTCTCCAAGGTGGCCGACTTGGGCCCTCCAAGTATTTACTTAAATAATAAATAAACTTTATTTATTATTATTAATATTGCCACATATATATGCATTATTTATTTCATTTTTAATTAAAATCGATCCTTAATAAATAATAAATATAACCGCTTTATATTTATTATTATTAAATTGATCTTATCATAATTAAATATACCAATAATAATAAATATATATCCATCATATTATTATTATTGTTGCCACTAATTTTGTCCAAAACGTTGATCTTTGCCGTAAAGGCCAAAATATCAACATATCTTCCCCTTTGTTTATGTTAGATTTTCTTTCTGGTATATAAGCCCACTTATTTCCCCGGAATCCCTTAATCTCTGATAATCTTAGGTTAGTTGTACATATAAACCATGATCCTGTGTCCTCATCATTCCCTAGATACCCTACAGTGAGAAGTTTCCTTTCCTTTAACTTGTTACAATAATGAACCCATCTCCAAAATAAGATCCATAGAAACACAAACATTCTATCAGAGAACCCTTTATCTTCCCCTTCGTTTATGTTAAATTTTCTGTCACTTCCCTAATTTCCTTATCAATTTTTGGAAATAGAATGAAAGGGTTTCCCATTACATGCCTCCAAACCTCCTCCGACCCAAATTTCTGTGTGAATCTATAAGGTTCCATGGTACAAGGATCCTCTTCCCTTTGATAGGCCACAACCATATCCATTTTTGAGATCTGAGGTTCATTAACCCTATCTAAATGATCATAAGAAATCATTTGAGTCCAAACTCCAAGCTTTGAAATAATTTTGATCGATTTGGGAAGCTCTTTTCCAATGTCCATTAGAATTCATATTCTAGGGCTATGTGTTTCCATAGAAAGGGCAGTTTAAAAAAATATTCCTAACTTATTTCCAAAACCTCTAGGGTCTCTACATCTTTGTATTCTAGCGGTAGTTAATCTAGTTGAATCCACTTGGGAATGAATTTTTTGCAATGATATCTACTATTGAAATTTGGCCTCCAGAGTTGCATGTGTAAGCCAGAGTTATTGTAAAACCAACATTTCTTTCTAAAAATCTTGTCTCTGTTATCTTTAGAATTGAAAATCACTACAAAAAATCCATTTGAAGAATTGAAAAATTCAACTTCATCGAAATCACTCCAATGATCATTCGTCCATTTATGTAGATCTCTAAGTGAGATGGAGGTGCTCCCGAACTTACAAATCACGGCTTGATGCTGTAATTGTAAGAACCCTGGTGGCTCTCACCAAACCACTGCTGCTGAAATTGTTTTGTTTACTGAGATTTTTGCATTTTGGTGATATGTGATTTTTTTGGCTTTTCCAAATTTGAGAAAGATAACAATGCAATATATTGCTAAGAAATTGAAATCCAAACAACACTTGATTTTGTTTGCAAATTCACTGAGAGAGCTATTTACATAGAACAACTACCAATAAACTGAATCAACATTGTTCTCCTCCAGTCTTAGGCAGTTAAGAGTGTTTCAATATTCTCAGACTCACAAGAACCAGAGTCTTCGGTGTCCTTGGCTTCACATCAACACTATTGAATCCTGTGGCATCTAGAAGATTCCTGTGTAAAGTTCTTCGGATTTGGTATTGGCCAGATGTTTTTTGAGTTAACTTTTCTTTAGTTTTAGGTTGTATGGGCTATGACCGGAGGTTTTCTTGTTGGTTCTTTCCTCCCAGTATGCTCTTGAACCAAGTTTGATGTAAAAAAAAAACTGAATCAACATTGTGAAGGATAAACCTGGGAGTTAATTTGACAATGCTAATCTGAATATCAGTATTGGAAACACTAAACATGCACAATCATCCTCCACACATGTAAGGCAAGAGAATATATATTAAATGTTGGAGTAGCCTCCCTCAAGCCCTTGGGAAAAATATTCACAAGCAAATTCGTGGCTTCCTAACTGCCACGACACCAATTTTAGACTTGTTGATGTGAGTTTTGTACCACTACATAACATATAGGACTAAACGCTTGATACAGGGTATCAAACACTCAACCCTCTCTTGAAAAGCATATACTCACAAAGGACGTGAGGAAACACTCCAA
>MU224517.1:343309-365343 GCA_018584345.1 Thuja plicata
AAAAGGAGTCTTTTGTATGATGCACAGGAGTAAGGCGGGGAAAAGAGAGGGTATGGGCACCATGCCCATGGGGCTGGCGGAATCCGCCAGCACCATGGACATGGTGTCCATGTTTCCTCCATCCAACGCTTTATCCGTTTGAAATTTCAGCCTTGTTACCATGAACAATACAAACCAAATGCAAGCCTACCTTATGATTTCATGCATTTTATTACCCAGTTTCAACATTGCCAAGTATACATGGCGGGGAGAAAGGACACCATGGACATGGTGTCCATGGTGGTGGCGGAACCCGCCACCACCATGAACATCATGTTCATGGTTCCATGCTTTCAAACATTAAAACTTTCCCTTCCGCAATGCAATTCCCTTAATTCGAATGCCTTTCAAAATCAGTTTCACCATGTTCACTTACCCCAACAGCATGGATGAGGGGCGGAATCTGATCACACCATGGACGTGGTGTCCATGGTGGTGGCGGAATCCGCCACTACCATGGACATCAGGTCCATGTTGTAAATTCATGGTTCAAATTCACTTCATCCCCAAAGTTTCAAGTTTAATGTTTCAAATTGATGTTTCATTTCAGATTTCAATTATTACAAGTTCAGATCAATCTCCATGTTTCAAGTTCAAATTTCAAACCATCCATATCATGGCGGAGATTTAGGACACCATGGACATGGTGTCCATGGTGGTGACGGAATCCGCCACCACCATGAACATCATGTTCATGGCTCCACAAAATCAGAACCTCATAAAACATACAACTTCCAACATTTCAATCAAAGTTTATGCAACTATCAACTTCACTTCGTTGTCACTCATGGACCAGATTTCAAGCACCTGCAAAAATTTCAGAGGGGGTCCCCAAGGATTGGGGCGATGTGTGAAGACCTCACAACAAGACTCCCACACACTGATTACTAGTTGCGACCACCATTACCCAAACGCCTATCAACCACTCAATGGAAAATGTGAGGTATTTCAGACCCTCACGCATTCAATGTATTCACTGCCACACCATCCAACCATAACACAAGCACAAATCGTTGGTGATGAGCCGCCAGTTCTAAGTGCAAATCGTAGTCAAGAATTCCCAATTCTCGCACTGAGTAATTCAAAACACAAACCCTCAAATTGCCAATATGCTCAAGGAAGAATAAAGTCCAAGGAGATGGTTCGAATTCCCCAAAATGATTGCTTTTAATCAATTCATCGTCCATGTGAATTGCCTCTGCCTTACACTTCTCATGAAAACCCAAACTTGGCATCAAGCATAGTATTTGAATGTTTGAAATATAATTAAATAATGTCCCCTCATACTCATAATTGGCGCCAAGTACCATTGAGCCATTAATTAAGTATATTAATGACTTATCGTTAAAACAAGTTGGCTTAGCCTTTTAAAATGAAGTTTTCAACCTTTACAATTATAAACAATTCATTAAATATCTCCTAATCAACTCACCAAGCCAACATCAAAAATTATTTCTAGACATAACCACCAAATCGCCCTGCCAAAAATAGCATCCCCCAATAATTGACTTGCTAAAAATAGCAAGTGCCTCAATAACCAACAAATGAAGATAATAGAGTTAGGATCCCTAGGCAACAAGACACTGAGGATGCAAGATATCATTAAACCCAACTCATCCAAACAACCAAAGACCCCCACAAACAACCAAAGACCCCCAAAACCAATCGTCAGTCCACGAGGGTTGCGATGATGGACTGACATCATCAAACATCTGCCTCCTTGCTAAAATGGGGACATTACAGTCCGCCCTCCCCAAGATTGCTTGTCTTCAAGCAATCGCAATGCGGGATGCTGCAAGATATCCTCTAGCTCCCTTGCAGCATCCTCAATTGGCAGATAATTCCATTTCACCAAAAACTCCTTGATAACTCGCCTCCAAAGATGCCTCTCTCTGGTCTCAAGGATGGCCCTAGGAATCAACTCCAACTTCCCCTCATAATCTTGGGATGGTAAAACAGAAGAAGGAACAACATGTCTCCTAGCGCCTTTCTGAGGCACAAAACATGGAACACATTATGCACTCTGCTATCCGCCGACAAATCGAGCTCATAACCAACCTCGCCAACTCGTCTGGTAATCCGAAAATGACCATAAACGAGGCTTGAGCTTCTCAGCTCCACTCCTCCGGAGAGTAGACTGCCTATAAGGCTGCAACATCAAGTAAAGCATGTCACCAACTTGAAATGAACGTGCAACTCTCCGCTGATTAGCATACTGCTTTTGCTGATTCTAAGCTCTGTGTATGTTTTCATGCAAGGCCCTCTTGACATCCTAATTGTCCTGTAGCAAATCACTGGCACTAGGCATCCTGCTATCACTGAACAACAAATCAATGAAACTCGGCGGATCATAACCATATAATGCCTTGAAAGGAGACATCTGGATGGACATATGGTGAGTGGAATTATAACAAAACTCACATAGGTGTAACCTCTTCACCCAAACTCTCTGTTGCCCTGCCACAATTTCGGACGTACCCTTCCACCCATTTGTTGACAATCTCATTCTGTTTGTCCATCTGAGGGTGGTAACTCATACTCGGAGTCAACTTGGTCCCACATAATCTAAACAACGCCTGCTAGAAATGGCTCATGAACCAAATGTCCCCATCGCTGACAATACTCTTAGGTAGGCCATGTAGTCTAAACACCTCACGGAAAAACAACTCTACCACCTGTGTAGCTGTATAAGTAGTAGCCATCAGAAAGAAATGTGCAAACTTTGTCAACCGATCAACTACCACATAAATGCAATCTTTGCCTTGGACTTTTGACAAGTCCACTATGAAATCCATAGAAATACATTCCCACTTCCTCTCAGGAATAGGAAGTCGCTGAAGAAGTCTTGCGGAAAAAGTATGATCCTGTTTATTCTGCTGAGACACAAAGCACTCTTTAACATGTTGTTGAACATCAGAATTCAAACCTTTCCATGTGAATATCTCCCAAGCCTGTCTACAAGTCTTGAAGAATCCGGGATCACTTGCCAAAGGAGAATCATGGAAGGTCTTCAGCACTGTTTGTCTCACATCCGATCCTGGGACTAAAAATATCCTTCCCTTCTAAATGATCAACTCATTCACAAGAGTGTATTTGCTGCCTGAATAGTCCCATCAACAACGCCAGAAGTCCACTAGTCCTTGGCATACTCTGCAATGATCAAGTGCCTCCAGTCCTCTGATATCTTAGACATAGAACTCAAATGAGGGCGTCGTGAAAGAGCATCAGCCACAACATTCTGTGTCCCCTTGACATAAGATGTGTCAAAATCATAGGACTATAACTTACTGACCCATTTCTGCTTACGCTCATTCAGGTCACATTTAGGTCACGCTGTCCAAGGAAATGCTTCAGGCTGTTATGATCTGTTTTGATGCAAAATTTGCTGCCCACTAAGCATTGCCTGAACTTGGCCAAAGCATGCATAATGGCCAACATCTCCTTGTCATACACACTAAAAGAACTCTCAGGACGTTGAAGCTTCCTAGTCTCATAAGCAATAGGATGGTGATCCTGCGAAAGAAAAACACCAATGCCCTCCTCAAAGGCATGACAATGCAACTCAAAAGGCCTAGAAAAATCCGACAATGCTAAAATTGGGCACGCAGTCATAAGCTATCTGAACTTCTCAAAACACCCGTGCCTAAGGAGTCCACACAAAGGCTCCTTTCCGGGTCAAATCTGTAAGAGGTGTTGCATGATGTGAGAAGCCATCAACAAACCTGCGGTAGAAGGCACACAATCCCACAAAGCTTCTGACCTGAGTCAAATTCTTAGGAGTGGGCCACTCAATAATCACATGAACCTTCTCAGGATCCATGCGCACTCCCTCTGAACTGATGATATGACCCAGATACAATAACTTTGTCATGATCATAACAGAGTCAGGATAACAGAGTCAGGATCCCTAGGCAACAAGACACTGAGGATGCAAGATATCATTAAACCCAACTCATCCAAACAACCAAAGACCCCCAAAACCACTCGTCAGTCCACGAGGGTCGTGATGATGGGATGACATCATCAAACATCTACCTCCTGCTAAAATGGGGACATTTATGTAGATCTCTAAGTGAGATGGAGGTGTTCCAGAACTTACAAATCATGGCTTGATGCAGTAATCGCCTCGTCCGGTCTTTGAGGTACTCTTTTGAGAACACAATGGATGGCTCTTCATCGGGTTTGTGGTTTAGGGTTACCTTTTCCTTCGCCCTGTGTGTTTCTTTTTCTTCTGTTCGGGATGCCTTTTCTCAGCTATTTCCTCCGTCCACTGTCTCCTCTCGTTTCCACGTCAGTCTTTTTTCTTTGCATCCACCAATCGGGGTTCTAAATCCTAATCTTTCTCTTGTCGTAAATGTTTTGATCACAGGAGATTTTCTACCTTTGTCTTGCCTCTATCTTGCCTCGATCTCGAAAGTTATAAATCATTGCCTCATTCTACTAGTTCCAAATTCCCTTGAAACGACCCATCTTTTATTATACGGTGTTATCTTATCCTGCCTCATTTCTATTTTGAATAACATTTCTCTTCTCTTAAAAACATCCCAGTACTACTTTGACCAAGCTTTCCTTGGAAGAGGATTGAAGGGTCCGCCAGCCCTGCTTGTAGGAAATATTGGGATAATATTAGGGTTTATTTCAAGCCTCCTTCCAAACCTATCTTCCCACCAACTCCTGTTTCTTTGCCAATGTTTCCCTAGGTGTTTTGGTAAGAAAACTCGAGGCCTCCTGCTCTAATCTTTTCTATCTTTCCTGAAACTGAATGTGTCCTTGTTTCCATTGAATCTTCTTATTGTCCTCTGATAGCCTTCTGCAAATCCCATGGCTGTTGTGATGTATATTTTTGGTCTCTTTTGTGGACTATCCTGCGAAACCCCAGCTGCCTGTTACTCCTGCGAAATCCTAGTTGCCCGTTGCACTCCGGCCGCCCGTACACTCCATTCTCATTTGTTTATTTTTTTAGCGCCAAACCTCTTTCTCCATGCATTTGAAATGAGATTTTTTTTTAAAAGAACTCAATCTTATTGTTCAATATCAATGTAAAATAAAAAAAGTCGAGTTTTGTAGCTCCTATAGGAACTTTTGCACAGGTTCAGTGATATTGTGTTGAACAGTAGTTCAAGTAGTTTTAGTTGTTCTATTTTCATTTCATCTTGAAGGATTAAAATGAAAGTCTTTTATTTAGTTAATCAGGTCTAATATAGTGTAGATAAACACTAATGACTTCGATTTATCTTCTAACTCATCTCTTGTAAGACATGAGGATTCTTTTTGGAAGATCAGATTTTGGATTGAATAGTATAAATAAAGATAGGAGCAAGATAAAAGAAAGTAATACAGGGAATTTCCATGCAGCTGTGAGTTGAACAGCTTGTAGAGGTTCCCTTGTAAGTTTGTTGAAGGAATGAAAGACTACTTTGAAGATGTAATTATATATGTATTTAATTTTATGCTTCGGCATTTGAAGTTTCAGCTATTTTGTGTGATTGTAGCAATGTTAGGAAATCTATTTTTCTACTGTTAAATAGCTTCTTATTTGAGTTATTTAATTAGAGATACATTAGGACAGTAGTCACCTGAGGTTGGAAATTCTTGAAAAGCATGCCTGTAATAACTGCAATGTTGTCCGAGTTGCTATGTATATCTTGCATAATTGGCCCCCCTGTGTAAGTTTGAAGATCTCAATCGTAGAGATGATCCTCACTCTAAGTTGAGAACCAACTACAATCTGCTCTTTGAGTGTGTGGAGTTCACTCAAAACCTCCTCATCAGCTTTGAAATCTAACTGGCATTAGAGTGTTGTGTTTTTAAAAAAAAGTAGCTGCATGTAAGGGCCTTTGAAGTTGATGGTGCCATTGTCAATTAATGTTTTTTATTCTCAGGCTCACCATTATAGATTTAATGACCTCCCATGACCTCATACACATAGCCCATTGTAGGCTTCTTCCCATCAGCAACATAAGGAGGACAACTCAAGGCTCTATGAATCACAGCTAAACAATAACATTAATAACTAGATAGATAATGGATTAAAGAGTGCAACCTAAAATTATAAAGAAATGAAAAAATAGTATAATGAGCAAAAATGAAACAAGATAAGAACTTACAACTAAATCACAAAAGCTACAAGTTTTCCTCATTGAAAACCCACTCAACTATGTTAACTCCTGCAGTTGTCACAGTGTACGAAGATTGAGATTGCTCCTTGCTAACAAATCTGTGCTTGAAGGCAGCCTTTGATTGAATCAAATATTTCAATGTGATAAAGTTTAATGCAAAGTATGTTATTCTAGAATGAGCCAAGTCCTTGAATATGTGACGTATGCTTGAGATAATCACTGTATATGATTTGTGATGTGGCCCTTGTTATAAGTTGGTAAAACTAATGATTGATAATGATGGGTATGGAACCAACATTTGATGGCAATAGATATCTTTTATTGTGATGGGACCAAGTTCATAGAATCCCATATTTAATAGTCAAGATTAAAGAGAGATCATAGATCTCGTCAAGAGGAGAGAGTAAACTTCCTTTGAGTGTGAACTACAAGGCCTCTGAGATCAAAGATCACCCAAGCCAAATGATACTCCAAAGAAGGTGTGGGAGAACTATTTCCTCATATGGTGCATCATTATGTTTTTGTGGGACCAAAAACTTCCCAAGGGAGGTGTGGTCTATAAAGATGAGAGATTTTAATGGAACTTGGGGATTAAGAATATGAAAAGAAAAATTA
The DNA here is from genome assembly GCA_018584345.1 of Thuja plicata. Classification (NCBI taxonomy): domain Eukaryota; kingdom Viridiplantae; phylum Streptophyta; class Pinopsida; order Cupressales; family Cupressaceae; genus Thuja; species Thuja plicata. Next base: position 350,083 of record MU224517.1, read on the forward strand.
AAATAAAAAAATAGAACAGGGTAGGTTTTGTGTGTTAGCAAATTTGCCAATTTTAAAGTGCAACCAGATTGGTGAATTTTCTATGGCCATGGCAAATGAGAAAACACCCTTAACGAAATCAATGAAAATGCATTCACTTCTCTATTGGAATTGGTGAATTCGTCACTGTTGGAGTAGGCTGTAGGATTTGAAATAAACAAATAACTTTTCCACTTCCAGATGTGAATAGATTTCTCCTTGGGCTTGAAAATCTCTTTGAGCTTCACCAAAAAGTTATAAATAGAAGTTAGGAGTATGTCTTTAGATGAGAGGATTGAGTTGAGTATTGTAATGAGGAGAAATGGAAGCAAGTTTTACTGTTCATAATCATGGTAGAAAGACAGAGAGTTGAGGGAAGCCATTGTGGTAACCACTTCTTGTACTATTCCTTCTAGATTAGTTCCATGCCAAAAGCTGTTTTTCCCCACGAGATTTCTAGGATAAATTCTGGGTCGTGTGAATGTTTCATTTTTATTTTGCAAGTATATTTTTCTGAGTTTACTCACAATATTCATACTTTTGAAAAACCTTCTTTATTTATGCGAGCAGAAAGGTAGAAATTAATTTTTGATTCTCGAAATCTACAAGTAATAAGATTTTATGGATCAATGTGAGTCCTCTATATGTTGATCTATCATTCTAAAACTGTATTCTGTTATTTGTACTCAAGTTTCCACATTAATTAGAAACATATAGAGTACCTGCAACATGATTCTATTCATTCATGAGATACCATACTATTAACAATTTTTTAATGACATTTTCTAATTAACAAATGTGGGAGATATGACTTGACTTGAACATTCCAAAGAAGAGGACTTGATTGCCTTGACATTCTTTCTTGCAGATTTAACCATAAGACAGCAGCAGAGGATGTTCACTTCACATCTGAGTCCAACGTTGATGATTCTGATATTGATACTCCTGAATCATCTTTGGTTGATGGAGATCATAATGGTGATTCACCCAATGAAATTTCAGACTTTGCAATCCCCAAAGAATGCGATGATGCTAGTTTATACTCAGGCCTTAATGAAAATGGCATGGATGAAATGCAGGATACTTTCTTATCCTCAAACTTGGGGAGCAAGAATGAGGTTTTGGAAATGATTCTAGTGAAGGATGTCAAAGCAGAAGATGAGGTAAGAAAAGTCCATGTTTTTTATCATATTCATTTTAGAGAAGTTTTAGCTCGTGTAACTTTTTTGAAACTAGAATCATCCATAGATATTCACTTTGGATGTAGTCTTTTTATTTGCTGTGAATGAAAATATGTTGATTTTTAATTTGAAAGGTCTGTTTGCTGATACTTTATTACAAATATGTCAGTACTTGTAAACATAATATATACTGCCTCAAATTCATGACTAGCAAATCCTAATAGTGCCATAGAAGATTCTGGTCATTCTACTTTCAAGCTTTCTATTGTATCATGGATATGGTCTACCTCTGATCATAGTTGAAAATTGGACTTGGCAAATTTTTAAAAACTTGGGATTTGGCAAAAGGAGGAAAAACTTAGCAATAACTTGGCAAATTTATCAAAATTTGAAACTACCTAATTAAATAAAAAAAGTATTCTTAAAAACCACACCATATTACTGACTTTGTATTACATGTTACTTATTTCCATCATATGTAAACCAAAATTAGTATTTAATACATATCATAGACAAAAAAACAATTTCAATTTTCAACCTCTAAATACATATGAATTTTTATGCTCGAAATGTTGATTCAGAAATCAATAGAATATCAGATGTGAATTATATGAAATTTTGTTCAAATTGCAAGTTTAAAGTTTAAATGATCCACAAACTTGAATTTTCATAATTATAGTTGTGAAAATTCAAACTTCAGGTTGTTTAATTGAAATTTTGTTCAAACTTCATATTGCAATTTTTTAGCGAGAGTTTTCACAGTCACAACTATGAAAATTCAAGCTTGCATGTCCTTTTAACTTGCAATATATATTATGAACAAAATTGAAAATTTCATATAATTTCCATATCATATATTCTATTGATGTCTGAATCAACACTTACTGGGTTCAACATAGAAAGAAATCAAAGGATTTTAAACTGTGAAAATTACAGCTTGTAGATCATTTAACTTTTAGCATGTACCAATGTATCAACACTTTAAACTTTCAGCATGTATCAATGTATCAACATTTTCAGCACAAAAAGGGTTTATCCATTATGGTCTCCATCTTGGCTGGTCATTTAACTTTAAATGAAAGGATATTAACTGTAAAAATTACAGCCTGTAGGTTGTTTAAACTTTCAGCATTTTCAATGTATCAACACTTCAAGTGTAGAAATGATTTATCCATTATGGTTTCTTGTATTGGCTGGTCCTTTAACTTAAAGTTTTATTGAAAGTCTAAATTATGAAATTTCAAGTTTGTAGGTCATTTATATTTATATTGAGTATCATTTATACTCAGTATAAACCTAAATGATCTATAGGCAGGGACAATCCCTCAATCAATTTGCAAGCAAGGGAATGACATAAATGAAAGGAAAATAAACAATTTACCAATCGTCAATCCCATGCTTGCTGCTTTGTTTGTTCTAGAAAATGTGAAAATGATTACTAAGGTTTTTAAATCTAGGTTAAAAAAATCTTTATATTCATTTGGGATTTTTATAGAAAAATTGTAGGGTCATAGCAAGATATGAGGAAAAAACACTCAGTTTTTTTGCAAAAGCTTGGTGGCAAGTTATTGGTTGTCACTTCACATAAGATCTAATGTGTGAGTAGTTGTGATTTTTTCACGATATTTGCGACTAGACCTCTAATCATCACTAGAGTAGGGTGCATACTGATGAAGTGAAATTCAAATCCAGTGATATAGTAGACTTGTAGGTTTTAGCACCATGAAGATGAGTAGATACCCAAATGTATCAGGAAACCTTTGTAGATCTAAGATGATTGCTAATTTTATGCTTCCATAAATTATCGAAGTAATCACAAAGCCATTTGTGGATATTGTAGGCATCCTAATTACTTTAGATACTTTATGACGAGTTAACCGCAAGGGATTCAATGAACTTATGTTTGTAATAAAACAAAGTTGTGAATAAAGCCATAGTTGAAATTGTTTCATAAGTTGAAGCCATGGTTGCCTTAACCACTTCACTCATTAACCTTCAACGAACTTATGGTCATGTGGATGGGGGGCTCTCATGTGTGATGTATTTGTTATTGATATTATCAAATCATTTTGCTTATGACTTGTGTTGCTCGTCTACGATGTTCTTATATTGTCTTTATTGCTTGCTTGTATGTTCTATACTATAACTTGTGAAAGGAGGCAAGTGGCAAGCTTTCTCAACTTCATGGCGTCATTGTCGTGCCGTGTCCACATCTAATAGGGTCATTTTGAATCAATGTAGCCTTATTTCTTTTATCATTTGGTTTGCTAAATGTTTGACCTTAGAGATTCGCAAATGCAATCCATTGTTGTCAAAGTTAAGTTTTCTTCTCAACACTACACATCTTTTGAGGGGCCTTCATGAACCCTTCTTTTACCTCTTCATCTTCAGAATTAGGGACCCTTGGATCTTGGTGCATACCATTTGGGATATAGAGCACATAAAACCACATGAAGCAAGGTGTTCATAGTGTTCCATCAGCGATAAACAATGGGCCTAATATGCTCCTCATAGCCTCTCAAATAAGGATCCTTGCTAGAAATTACTTGCTTCATTTAAACAAAGCAAGATGTCAAATGTTTCATTATTTTTTGCGAAGGCTAGGAGAGTTTTTATCAACATCCCTAGTCACTTGCACAATGGGTGAGATGAAAGAGGAAATGTATTTGCAAAAAAAATACTAGCCAAAAAAGGAGAGGCTTAATTCTGATTTAAAATTTAAAATACAATTTTTTTTTCCAATTTAGTAATTTACCTCAAAGGGAACCACAAATCATTATAAAAACTATGTTGCATGGGTACTCGTACCCATACCCCTGGGACGCATACCAAGTACTGGTACACGTACCGAAGTACCGGGTACTCAGTGGGTACTCAATGGAGAGCATCATAGCTAAGGACGTTGATTAAGATTTCTGATTTTTGTTTCGTTTTGTTTGCATATTAGCTTCTTGTTTATCAAGCTTAATTCAATATGTAATCAGTTTGAAACTTTGATCAGAAGTTTATCATTTGCGATGTCATTGTTATATGATCTTTGATCTTCTTGTTCATGTTTAAAGTTTGCCTTCTCTGTTATGCATCTAAACATTTAGCATATATTATTATTACAAACACATTGCAAATCTGAAACTGAAAACAATACATTACATCTGCAAACTTTATCACTGCTCTTGTTTTGAAAACTCATTGTCATGACTCATATTTTCAGATTTTCTATAAAATATTAAATTATATTATTATTTTTTTGACGTATCGAAGTACCCCCCTGTCCCCTACTTTGAAAAGTAGCTGTACCCGTACTTGTACATGTACCCTAAGTAGCCAAGTACCCCCCGTCCCCCGTGCAACCTTGCATACAAATCTTCATTTGTGCCCTTCCCTTCAGCTATGTTGGCGTCTACTTGCTTATCCCATTCAACGTTAACCATCATTAATCGTAGAGATTTAACTTCTGTCATCCTTTCTAACAAGATGAAGTAATTGAAATATCTAGTCTCTATGTTTGAGTAATTTCTTTTTCGAAGAAGTCTTGAAGAGAGTTAGTGAGGTGTGATGTTTGCAAATGAACATGTGTGTCTCTAGCTTCTACTACCATTGCCTTCACCCAATCTATCTTCTCTGTGTATATCAATGCATTGTTCAACACTTGGACAGAACATAGGGTTCAAAAATGTGTTTGTAAGCACCCTCTACCATCATACCAGCTTATCTACAAACATGTGTTGAGTTAGTGACAATATGTTCAACATTTAAGGCTCCAACCTCCTCTATGACCTCTTTCAAAATTTAAATTAGAAGTATGTATCTTTGCACTTTCTTGAAATATCAATAACTCCTAAAAAAGAAGAGCCAACTGTAAATGTAACTATGATATTGATAAGTGGCAAATGCCTAATATCGGTCCACCCATTCATGATAATTGACTAGGTCATCTTTAGCCAAGTTTACCTTATGTCCTCCATCAACAAACTCAGTTTATAATACTATTTATTAGGTAGGGTGGTATTTAGTCAATGTTTTGTTGTGGGGACATGTGAAATCAATGGCATTTTTTGTTTTCAACATTTCTGTGAAATATTGAGAATTTGCCACATTAAATGGTGCATAGACAAAGAAAAAAATGACAATAGAAGAATTTGCCTCTTCCCATGATTGCACATTCAACATCCTTGAACACTTTTGGCCTTTCTCTTTCCTTTGATAGAAACCTCTCCCCTTGGACTCTCAACTTCCATGGTAGACATAGTAGATTGGCCTTTCTTTAAGTGATTTTTGTAGCTGCATTTTAAAATTATATCAACTACAACAATTCCCATTTGAACAAGGATTAACACCTAAGATACTTGGTTTGTGGCTCTCTGGCCCTGGTACCGGTTCGGTTCGAACCAGGTCTGGATCCGAACAGGGTTTGTGCCCATGATGGTGATGCGGAGGGTTTAGGGTCTTTAATCAAACTGTTTTCCTTAATGGTCTTCTAGGCTCTTTGAACCATCCAATGGTTCTTACTTTTCAAATTGCTGCTTCACCTTCCCAAGGTGTTCTAGGACTTGTCTTAGGGCTCCTTCCACAACCTTTCTTCCCAAAACAATCCTCACTTTCTGAGGAGATCCGATCTCCCTCTCCAAGAGCCTTTTCCTTCACTTCCTCTCCCAAGCACCCAAACCCGTGCACTTAGGATCTTCCCATGGACTTGTAGCAGGCCATGTGTGGATGTAATTCACCCTCTTTCCACTGTATTTCATGCTCCCATAACCTTTGGTTCTACTCCAAGAACTTCACAATCCGACCTTGTAGGAAACAAACCTAATAGAGACCTAATTGTATTAGGCCTAATTCATGAGTTTTTTGGGAATCTTCTTAAACTTCCCACATAACCCTAACATCTATTACTAGTTTTGGATACCCTTTATCGAAATTCCTCTGTTGCAAGACTCGCCGAGTGACAAGTACTCACTGAGTTTTTAGGATTTGCAAGTTTTTCAGAGAAAAACTCGTCGAGTTTTTGCTAAAAACTCGGTGAGTTTTAAAGAAAAACTCGGCCTTGGTTTTATTCCTGCATTAAACAGCATAAAAACGTCTTTTTCATTCTTATTTTCACATTTGCAGCAGTTGGGTTTGAGTTTCTAGTTTTCTAGTTCAGGGTGCGAGGAATTATAATTTTATACAAATATAACATTTAAGTATAAGTCTGATTTATTTAATTTCTTATACTTAAGTTATATTTGTATAAATACTTTCAGGATGTTTGAGATAGGTTCTAGCTTCATAGGAGTTAAGATGCAGATTCTAGATTTTGGGGGTTTGCGAAAAAATTCTAGACTTAGCCAAAATTCAGGATTCAACAAGCTTTAGTAGGGTTACCTCCCACAATCCATCATGGCTTGCTAAGGTCAAACTGAAGCTGACAAAAGGATTCTCAAAGGGTTTTAACTTGTTTTATCACAAATCACTTGGTTTCGACCCCATCTCTATGACAAACTTAGCTTAGCTCTCGCCCAAATCCCAGACAGACAAGACTTACCAATAGGCTGAAATCACTCAAACCTCATTTGCCGGACCTAGGGACTTGAAAACAGCCACCAACAAAGACTACCTAAGAGCTAGTTATGAAGACTTTGACATTTGGCATTGATCAATGATCAAGCATCATAGATTCGTACTATGAAATGATTTAGTTTTACAATTATGTATATTTCTCTTATTTTTTTGCATATATAATGCATATATATATACACACACACACGAACCCATACAAATCATGATGGGAAAAAAAATTCACGAAACCACGAACCAGATTCTCGAACTTGAATCTGTCCCCGAACCCTAACCCGAACCAACAACTTAGAGTATTGGAGGCGGATTTGAGTTTTAAGGAGGGGGGTGGATTTAGTTTCACATTGGATGACATTGAGGAGTCAGATGAGGAGTCATTGTCAGTGCGAGGAGCTACATCCAGGATGGAGAGCGAGTCACACACATAATTAGAGATACCGAGCAAGGAGGCACAGTCACGCCCAGTGCAGGGTTCTACTACTAGGACTAGACCCTCTAGTTCCTCTCATGTATTTGATAGTAGAGCTGGGAAGAGGAAGATGTAATTGTGATGATGTATTTACTTCTAGTTTTGTAGAAACTATTTAGTACTACTTTGCTTCTAGCCATTAGCATCCCGCATGAGAATGCGATTTTTTACCCACTTTGCATTTATATATATCTAAACTCAACTAGTTTCTTTTGTGTTCTCATTAATAAACTCATTGGATGCATCCTCTCATTGAATTTTGCAAAAAAAATGCATTTCTAATTAAAATTAAGCTATTTTTTAAGTTCCTGAGTTTTTTGCCGAGTTTTTTCAAAAACTAGGCGAGGAATTTTTCTCGAATTTTTTTTCAGGCCTTGGCGAGTTTCTGCCGAGTGAGTCTTGCAACCTTGCTTTATCCATCTCCTGGAAATACCGCAAAATGGGTTTTGGGTCCCTTGTTTGGCTATGTCAACTCATAGGTGTCCAAATTAGGTCTTTCTAGGTCTTAACCAGTCTATGACAGAGATCTACCAAGAACTCTTCACCAGTCGAATAGGAGCAATTCACCAACACTTGGATTAGGTCTATATGATCTCAAAGCTTCCTTCCTTGCACCTTTATCACACCTACACATCTGCATTTGTTTAATCTATTTACCATTTCCTTGCATTAGGCTTGTAACATTTTTCATGCCAAGCCTAGGGCTTCATGGGAAAAATGGTGTTTCTGCCTCCACAACCCTAACACCTACAAAATCTACTAAAATACAACCTATTCTAACATTCCTTAAAGATTCATCGTGTTCCCATGGAGGAATGTTAGAATTTAGGGCCTTTTGCATGCAAACCCTCAATTTCAGGATTCACAGACCTGTTTGGAATCAAACTAACACTACTTCTATCTATGAAGACTTCAGGACTTCAAATGAAATGCAAAGTACAGCTAAAACATCACATTACACCACCATGCCCTGGGATTGCTTGTGCTAATCTGTATGGAGCCATACCCTACACTGAAACAACAAATTAACAAGAAAAACACTGTAAATGGCGAGAAAAACTTATCTTTCTTTCCCAAACTATCAACAACAACTGCAAATCGGTTCCATAGCCTCTTAAACTCCCTTGGAGCAGTTCCAACCACTTGCAACGACCCATGGAACCGTCGAGCACACTTTGGAAAAGTTGCTCACAAAATGTTGCAAAGTTGCATAGTGCAACTTTTGCAACTTTTACAACTTTTGCAATTTTTCACATCTGAGCAAGATTTTGGAATTGATGAGACTCCCACCTACACTAAACACTTCAAAAATGATCCCTAAACATCTTAGGTTACCTCCTAGACCTTGGACATGACATGACCAGGCAGGGCTGCACTAGGGCTTAAAGCATTGCTTCGTGGCTTATTTCATTATAGAACCAAAATGATGGGCCTTATAGGTCATCCAAACCCAAACTATACATTCGATATACTCGCGCGATTTTCATCTATGCTAAAATGTATAAAAAGTGTGGTTTAGACTGCAAAGACCCATTTGCATCTTTAAAGAAGGATGTTGTGTTCTCGCAGCAAGGTGATGTGCTCCTTGTTGGGGATTTTAATGCTAGGACTGCAAGTGAACAAGCTAGTATACTTAGCTATAATGAAAACTGTAATCCTATTTGGCTACCGGAAGATAGTAAACATCAATGGGAAAGAGTCTCAGAAGACACTAAAGGCTGCAACCATTTTGGAGAAGAATTGCTTACTTTATGTGGGACTTTTGGTCTTATAATTTGCAATGGTTTAGCTAAGTGGTCAAAGTCGGGGACTTTCACATGCAACACCAACAGTGGGGCAAGCGTGGTTGACTATGCAATCTGTTCACATAGACTATATGAGAAAATCGAGGAAGTTCAGATTGGGGAACACATATGGGATTTGAAGTCAGATTACAAACCAATTTATGTTAATTTGTCGTGGACAGAAAAGGAACAACCTGTGGCGAAAACTCAGTGCCCTCAACAACCTCTTGCTCAGGGCAGAATTCTTTTGACTCAAAAATATGGTAACACTTTCAGGGTTACGCTTGAGAAGCTTTGTAAAGAAAAGAGAATGCATCTGCATGGTATCAATAGTCACGAGTTAACAAATTTGATTCATAGGGTTATTTCAAAGTGCAAAAGAGCAAAGAAAAGAAAGTCTGAAACAAACTATTTTCCGGCCAATGCATGGTTTGATGAGGAGTGTAAAATGGCTAGGAAAAATTTAAGAGAGTCAAATAAAGAAAACTTTAACCTTAAAGCTTACAAGCAGATTTTAAAGAAGAAAAAAATTGATTATATGATCACAAGGCGGGAAGAGCTATTTTTTCTTAGTAAAAATAACCCCAAGCTATTTTGGAAGGAGCTTCAATCAAGAAAGAAACAAACTGAAAATAATATCACAGCTACTCAGTGGTTTGATTATGCGAGACAAAATTGTGAGGTGGACCTGCCACCCTTGATCAATACTACGACAAATCTTTTCATTGTGCAAGAGGTCGAGATGGGTATTAAGAAGTTAGGCGGTGGTAAAGCATAAGACTTGGTTGAGCTTCAAGCAGAGTATCTCAAGTGGGGCATAATAGAGCTTGCACCACATATTGCGAAAATCTTTAATAATATTACCCAACAAGGTTTTCCTAAGGATTAGACAACTAGTTTAGCTATCCCCTTTTTAAGAGTGGTGATTTCAATAACCCCTCCAATTACAGGACGATTATGATCAACCCTTTGTTTGCAAATTTTTTTGGCAACATGATTGAAAATAGAATTAGTAAATGGGTAGAAGAAAAACATAAATGGGCAAACGGACAAGCTGGTTTCAAACCTTAGCATTCGACAATTGATCATTGCGTTACTCTGAGACACATTATTGAAAAGGGATGGGAGAAAAAGGATGAAGTCTTTTGTTTCTTTGTTGATTTCAAAAAGGCATTTGACATGGTGCCTAGGGACAAGCTTTGGCATAGAATGGAAGAACTTGGGATTCCTATGCATCTTAGAGATGTTGTTCATCGGATGTACGAAAAGGTCAAAGTAAAAATAAGAACTTTGGTCGGCATTTCAAAATGTTTTAGGAGTGATGTTGGGGCAAACAAGGCTGTCCCTTATCGCGTACCTTGTTTGGTCTCTATATTGACAAGCTAGAAGAGTGGTTAAACATGCAAAATGGTGAGGGTATTCAATTGGGAGAGTTTGTGATAAGGCTGCTCCTTTATGCGGATGATCTCATTTTGATTGCCAAATCTGCCCGGGGGTTGCAAGAACACTTCCATGCCCTTGAACTTTTTTGTAGTATGATGGGAATGCAGGTTACCATCAGCAAAACTAAAGTCATGGTTTTCTTTACTAGCAAAAAACAGAATCAGCATAAGTTTATTTTGAAGGCAGTATTCTTGAGGAAGTTATGGATTACAAATATCTCGACATTGACTTTAACAAGAATCTAAGATGGGAAGGTTGCAAAAAGAAAAGAATTGTAGGAGGTTGGAAGGCCTTTTATGCTCTTCATAATAGATGTAGAGAGGCAGAGGTTTGGGATTGGAAAACTACCCAAACCCTTTTTGGTCTCTTAGTTTTGCTGGTTGTTCTTTATGGTTGTGAGATGTGGGCCAACAACATGTCCATCTCGCAATGGAAACAAATAGAGGGAATTCAAAAACATTTGATCACAAGCAAGTTCAAAATCAAAAGCACTATTCCATATGATATTATGTTAAGTGAAACGGGAGCTACTCCTATTGAAGCAATGACTATGGTGCGTCTCATAAGATACCTTAAAAGAATCGAACAAATGGAAGACAATAGATGGCCTAAGGTTGTCTTTAATGATGTTTTGTGCAAAAGGAAGAAGACGTGGATGCAACAAAACATCAAATAGATGGGTAAATGGAATAATCATTTCAACATGTGCCCCACGAATAATAGATAAATAAAGGATTTTGTTATGGATAAGTTCTGCAAGAGGAATTGGGGTAATGGGATAGGGAAGAAGAAAAAGTATTATATCAGCGAGTTTAATCCCACATGTGACCAACTTCAAAAAGCTTACATAGGGGCCAATATTTCTTGGAGAACAAAAACTCTTATTGCTCAGCTTAGGGCCAACTCGCATCAGCTCCGTTGTGAGACTGGGCGTTGGAAAAGACCAAAAGAGGCGTGGGAAGAGTGAGTTTGTTCTTTTTGCAATTCTGGGAATGTCGAAATTGAACACCATTTTATTGTTGAATGTGTTGCTTACAAGGACAAAAGGGACAAATTTATGAATATTTTAACAGCGAGCTCTTGGCATAACTTATTCAGTGAGGAACACATTGAGAAGTTGGGTGCACTCATCATCAAATTGCATAGAAAAAGAATTGATTTACTGAATTCGACAGGTTGTCCCATAGGCTATGTTTAGCCTCATGGACGTTAAAATTTTCTTCTTCTTAACATTGCCTCTCTTTTATTAACTCACACCTTTCTCTTAGTTTAGATTTGAACCCTCTCATAAATAATGGCTGTCTTTAATCAATGATAATTAGAGTACCTGTGACACTTAGTAATCAGTATGTATTGGTGCTAAACTGATTACTCTATCTATTACTTCATGTTCCCATTGCTTAAATTTAAGTAGTTATAGTGTTCCTATGGAAACTTAGAATTGTGAAAAAGGATAATATAGAATCTTTTCTATTATTGTGGAGCAGCTATTGTTTAGGAAATAAAAATAAGCTGCGAAGAAAATGGGGGGCTTAAAATAATAAGCGCTGCTTATCGAAAAAGCTATGTGGTGTCTTGACAAATTTCTTTCCCTCTTTTATTTGTTACTAAATTTTTTCTTTTTTCATTTTTCTCTCTAAATTTTATGTGAAAAATTAATATTAAAATGACTGTTTGAAAAATAAGCAGCAAAATTAGCAGCTGCATGGGGCCACCAACTCCATAAATTATTCCTAAAAAATCTAAGCAGTGACTGCTAGCCAAAATAAGCTAAGCAGCTGCATGGGGCCTTGCCCTTAGCTTGTTTCCATTTGTTATCTGCCAAATGATTGATAACATCTTTATCTTATTGTTTGTCCATCTATATGTGTAATGTCCTCTGGTGAGACTTGTAATATAATTACAATCTAGACTTTGTATTTTCATTGTAGTATCATTCATTTATTTATTTTAATAATATCATTTAAATTTTTATATTATAAATTATTATCATTATATTATATATTATATTATTACTTTAATAATATATTATTATTATTACATTAAGAATAAGATTATATTATATTATTTTATTTATTAAATTTTCTTTTATTATTATTCTTTATTTAATTAAATTCTATTTCAAATTGGGGACGTCACAGACCATTAGACAAATATTCAATATTTCCCTATATTCGAGGTATGCAACACCTTTCCCAATAAGCTGCACTAAAAATAGAATCTTACTACCACAGGGGATCAATGCTTCATCAAAATTTGTATTTTGATAAGAAATTGAACAATCAGTGAAAGTAGTTGGCAGGAGCCAATAAGATTTTGAAATTCTATTCTCTCGTTTCAAGTACAACTAAGTCTTCTTTAATAGATGCCAGTTATTGGAGCCATGAAATGGAGTGAGTGGGTCAAGAGTCGAGACTGCTTTTCTAAGTACAACTCTTAACAGACAAGTGAACTCTTGGTCTTCCAAATCTCTAGATGTTCAAACCTTAACTAATTTTGGCAGAAAAAAGATAAAGCATTTGCAAATTTGTGGAGAGCCCACACAACTTTTTCTACGCAAAGATAATAATTGACATGGAAGAGGATTTTAAGGGCGACGTCGAGTAATAGAACTGCCCTAATAGTAGGAGCAAGTCATTAGTTTTTGGGTGGCTATGACAAGGGTGACAATAGGGATCTTGTTGTGAGGTTTTCACACCATTGCCCCATTGCAAATGGGGACCCCCTCTTTTCGCTTGGTAGTAGGGTAGTTGTCCTAGGCAATCTAAATTCAATGACAATGTTTAGGTCTTCGAGTTTGTGATGTCCCCGAAATAATTAAATTACTCAATTAAATTAATTGTTTGAATGGCCCCGAAATTAATAATATCTTATAGGTCCCTTTTTATTAATTAGTTTAGTTATAAAATAATAGGTCGTGTCGGCCCATTTGTAACCCTTTGGGAAACTTCCCAGAACCCTTTATAAGGCCATGTGTGGCATTGTAGGTAAGCATTATGACTTATATGTTTCTTTTGTATTTGCGAATTCCAGTTGGAGTTCAGCCTAGTTTGCAGTTTCGGAGGTGCAAGACCCTCCCTATTCTATATTTGCAGCTTTGGTGGGAGTCATCCTCAGCCTAGTCTGTTGTTGGAGATATTGCTCAGAAATTTCACTTTGTACTTCATCGTCGTATTCATGTAATCAAGAAACTATCTATATTGTTATCCAGTTCTTTTTGCGTGTGGTCTGTAAACTTACTAGATTCAATTCACGCACTCATCCTCAGAAGTAATAACATTAATTTGAGCAATCATATTATAAACCTTTCGGCAGAAAAGTATAAATCACGTTGTATGGACATAAGCCGTACAAGGGAGGCAAACATCGTACGGAGTCCGGACGTACGATCGTATGGGTGATAGGAGAATTAAGTGCCGCACGAAAAGTCTAAAGGCTGAGTAATCAGGCCGTACGGGTGAGTCGTACGTGTATATCGTATGGGAGAAGACAAAGGTTGACCATATGAGTGGGTTGGCATTCTTACTGCATAGTGTAAAGAGTGTTACCGTACGGTGAGAGGAAGGGCCGTACAGTGAAAGAATGTACGATGGAGAAGTCATCACCGTACGGATATAGTTTTGCCGAACGGGGGTGGAAGTCAAATTCCACTGTATGTGGGCAGAGTAAGGTATAGGTGCTGTACGGTACATTACAGAGTCTAAGAGACAAGTTTGAGCAACTTTGGCTCTCTAGGAGTTCAAGTCAGTTAGGGATATGAATGAGAATTGGGCCAACCTAGTCAAAGATGTGAAATTGAAGTCAAAGGATTTGTGTTGAAATGGATTAGAATCCTTGGAAAATCCTTATTCCGATATCAAATTTATCTTGGAAAGTCAAGAAAAGTTGTGGAAGATAACATTGATGGAAGTGTGCTGATTCTTGAAATTTGGTTGAGTTTGAAATTTTTTGAAATCTCCCAAATTCTAAAATCTCCATTATAACTCTATGAACCTGAAACCAATCTCAAACATCTTGACAATATTTATATAACATATAACTTAAAGTACAAGAAATTAAATGTCACTTATACTTAAATGTTATATTTTATTTAAAGTTTTTTGACCCTTGGAGTGAGCCCAAGAGCCGGTCGGAATCCAACCTCTCCTGGGGCTCCAAGCCCAAGAATAGGTCGGAATTCGACTTGTTGTGGGGCTCCATGCCTCACGTCAAGTGCAGGAAATTATTGGATTACAAGTTGATATGTCATGTTGAAGGCAAGTGTCGATGTGAGAAATTTATATCAGAGAAAATTTTGGAATGCTTGGTCAAGCCCAAGCAGAGGCCGGATTCCGACCTCTCTTGGGGCTCTGAGCCCAAGAGGAGGTCTGATTTCGACCCCTCTTGGGGCTCCATGCCCAATCATTCCCTTCATTTGCTCAAATAACATGCTCAAAATCATACCATAAATAAGTGAAATTGAGGTAAAACTTAGTGATTTTAGGGTGTTGAGAGGTGATTGAAGGGTTGGAAGGCCTAAAGCTTTTAAGTTTGATGATGATTGAAACCAAAATGCAATTTTAGAATGGAATTACAAATGATAAAATTTGAAAGTGAGATCGAAAGGAACAACCTGAGCATCAATTTTTGTTTACATGCATAAGATGAGTTTCACCTTAGGGCTCCATCATGGGCAAGGATTGTTGATGTTTTATAGCTTTTGTCGGATAAATCCTATGAGACTATTGAATATATATATATATATATATATATATATATATACATATATTTTATTATGTGAGATATAATATATATAGATACATATCTAAAA
>MU224517.1:366890-404728 GCA_018584345.1 Thuja plicata
ATGATATCTTGCATGGTGGATTAAGTTCCTTAAACAAACCATGGCCTTCTATTGTGATAGACATCTTATGATGTCTGAAACAGATCATGATAGATGATATCTTGCATGGTGGATTAAGTTCCTTAAATAGACCATGGCCTTCTATTGTGATTGACATCTTATGATATCTGAGACAGATCATGATAGATTATATCTTGTATGGTGGATTAAGTTCCTTAAACAGACCATGAATGTTGTTGTGGTAAGTATCATTGAGGATACATGTGCACATTACCTATGGACATTTTCTTAAGTACTTGGTGAATATCACGCGACTTGATATTTTGAGGCCATTACTCTGAGTACATGGTGAATATCATGTGACTTGATATTCTGTGGCCATTACTCCTAATATCATAAGATGATATCTCTATAAACTCTAATATTACATTGAGGTTATCTCTCTTTTTTTACATTATTTTGAGTACTTGATGAATATCATGCAACTTGATATTCTGAGGCCATTACTCATGATATCATGAGATGATATCTAATGGTGAATATCTTCTGAGCAAAGATATTCTTAAACATGCCATTCTTAATATTACGTTGAGGTAATATCATATCCTGTGTTTATCCTCCCTAGCTAAGAGGGAGTGTTGATATTTTGTAGCTTTTGTCGGATAAATCCTACGAGAATATTGAATATATATATATATATATATATATATATATATATATATATATATATATATATATTNTATATATATATATATATATATATATATATATATATATATATATATATATATATATTATGTGAGATATAATATATATAGATTTATATCTAAACTAGTATTAGGAGAAATTAATATAATAATGATTCAGAGATATTATATGTGTATATATTATATATATATATATATATTATGTGAGATATAATATATATAGATTTATATCTAAACTAGTATTAGGAGAAATTAATATAATAATGATTCAGAGATATTATGTGTATATATTATATATATATATATATTTTATTATGTGAGATATAATATATATAGATTTATATCTAAACTAGTATTAGGAGAAATTAATATAATAATGATTCAGAGATATTATGTGTGTATATATATATATATTTATGTATTTACATAATCAATCATCATTATATTCTAAGTTGCCGGTCCAGATTCTGGTTCGTATGCGATTTCGAAATTCGTCCAAATTTTTTTTGGGCTGGGTTCGATTCGTTTTGGGTTTGTCCGTACAAGATTTATATATATATATATATATATATGTAAACATATGCAGCAGCAAATAAGTTCATACATTACTATTCTAATAATAAATCAACATAGCAAAATACACCACCACATATATTGTCGTTTTAGTTCAAATGACATAACAAAATGCCAATATACACCACCATATCAATGTTTCGGTTCAAAAACAATAAGGAAAACCGTCTTCTAATGGACTTCCGAGTAAAAAACGTTCATTCGTTCTGCTCTATGTGCTCATCCATTCGTTCTGCTCTATGTGCTAGTAAAAAACGTTTCACTAAAAGTCTAAAACCGCTGCATACAAAAAAAATGCAACGCTTTAGGGTGTAAGGCGAAACAAATGAATTAAAAACCAATAAAAACAAAGCGTTGAAAGTCAAACGAAGTTGCAATTCCCGCAAATTCGACCTAAATTCTTTAAAACGTGTTGAAATTCGTTCCGAGTTCGGCTGTCATTTTCCAAATTCGTTCCAAACGCCTCAAAATTCGTCCAGGGTCCGTTTTCACGAATTTTGGACGAATTACACGGTAAAATGTCGAATTTGATACGAATTTGAATTTGGAATGAATTGAATTTCGAATTTCGGGTTGACAGGACAAATGTGGTAACTTAGATTATATTAATCACATAATAATGAATAGACATGTTATTGAAGGGACATGTCTCTCCTTGCCTCATCCTCAATATAAATGCAAGAGAGATCGCTGCATTTGGAAGACAGAAAATATAGAGTGCTATTACATTTGCAGCTATCCTAAAACTTAACAAGGACAAAATACCTTCCATTACCTTTGTCAATTTCCCCTTTCAATTTCAAATTGCAAGATGGTTTAGGGGCGATTGAATAAGAGGTAAATCAGTCCAAATTGAATCAGATCTGGAAATGCATTGAAATCAACATCAATTGTAGTGCAAACCCAGAGCTTTTCAAAAGAAATCAAGCTCTAAAGGCTGCAAATTGCATATATATGTTAAAATTTTAAAGTCTGGACGTGATCCAGCATTCTAGAGTCCCAAATAATTTTAGATCTGAGTTTATTCACCCAGAATTTTCCTGCCTCAGCTAGCAAGGTATAAACTTAAAATGGTAGATTCATGAGATTAAGTGTTGGATGAGCATTTGCATGGGGGAGAATTGAATAACTTATCAAAATTCGAGTTAAGATTGGGATTTGATGGAATGCCTTGTTATCAAAGTATCTTCATTTTGTTTACGCTTACCACCTCATGAACTTAACACGAGCATTATTTTGTTTTGCATGGTGAGATGGAAGTGGGAAGGAGCTAAGTGTTTCAAGTGCGAGCATGATTTCAGCATCAAGGGCAATGTGGAGATCTTGAGCATCACCAAACCACAAGTTGATTGCCAAGCGAGCAAAGTGCATTCAAGTTGAAGAACAACTGTAAAATCAAGGTCAAGACATCAAAAGGACATCAAGATTTCATGTACATGCAAGTTCAAGGTCATGCCAATGAGAAGTTTTCCAAATTTCAAAGATGGAGAAGTGGAATTAAAACAAAGATTGCAAGATAAGAATGTTGATATGGCACCTATCCAATGCCAACCAATCAGAGAATTCTAGTTGCACGTGCCAAAGATCAACCAATCATATTATGCCAAGTGTACATGTGGAAGGCATCTATTGCCTCTATTTAACCTATTTCCTGATTGGTCAATAAAAGAAATGTAATTTTCTTATTGGTCCATGGGGGTGGTGCCTCCATGTAATTGGATAAGCATTTAATGCTTGTAGTTGTTAGGAAGATTAGGACATTGTTGGAGAAATCTTGGCCCTTGATCTTGAATTGATCTTGGCCATGTTGATGATATAGTTGCAGGAGATATCTTTCTCCCCTAAATCCGATATATAAACTATCTTGTTTGTCACAATAGGTATTCTTATCGTTGCCTCTTTCCTTGTATTCCGTCAACGGTAGGAAGAATTCATAAAGTTACGGCAGGAGATCTTTATGTCGTTTCATTGTTTATTAGTTTCTTTTATTCTTGCAGCTAGTCGACCCTTCATTGTTGAGACAATGAAGAGTCCGGCCCTTCACAGCCTAGACAAGCTCTTACGTAAAATATATATTGTATTTCATGTGGTTGTTCGATATACTGGACTGTAATTGTATTGGAGGAGTATTTTGGTTAGTATCTAAAGATACATAAAGGACTTTATCATTGCTTTAGTTTGAGGCCTAGTTTTGGGCTAAATTGTGTATCAGACTTTTGCATATATATATAAAAGTGATTTCTCGTGGCTAGGTTTTTCTCCCTCAGGTTGGAGGGTTTTCCCAGGGTATTTTCTATGTCATCGTGTTCATTATTTTGTTTGTTTTTCTATTTGTCTTAATTTCTGGTCTGAAACATTAACAGGCCCTTCATTATAACTAAACAATTATATAAGTCCAAGGCCTTATCATTTGTAACTCATTAGATTAAAGATAGAGTATAGTAGGAGAGGAGACTTGTTGAAATTGTTGCTAGACTGCTATCAAAGTAATTGCTAATTCATTGTTGGTCTTCATGATGGATTACTTGTGTTGCTTTGGAGTGTTGCATGGTTTCTATATTTCCTCACTTAGAGTAAGATTTCATTTCATGTTGGTTGGAAGTAGTGTTTAGTTGAATGGAAGATATTTTGGATTCATCTTTGGTGAACTTGTTTATACCAAACCACTAGCTACTTGCTGATTGTAAGTTTGCCTTGCGTGGTCAAATGACATATTTATGAGCTTTACTTCGATTATAGCTTGCACATTGATATGTATCGATGTATGGTGTTAATGGAATAGTGATAGTTTGAACATCTTACATCTACCTTAGGAGATCGCACTAGCTTGGTTGATGTCGATGGCTAAACTAAGTCTAGTAGAGTCACAAAGACATTCACAATTTCTTGCCCTCTTAGAATTAGATTAGAGTTTCTAAACCCATTCCCTTTGTAGTTTGTTTGGTTGGAAGTGGTTGAAGTAGTTGATATCCATTGATTGAACAACGTAAGTCCCTTTGTGATAACCAACATATCACATTATTATAACTGACTGAAAGTCCACAATAAGAAGGAACCTTGAGGTTGTCTCATTTGATCACACAATTCAGATACATTGTTTAGCATATGAACATCTTTATTCAAGAGAGAGTTAAAGATTTGGTGTTTCATCTTGGAATATTAAGTATTTGATTCTGCATGTTGTAGTGGCATAAAACTCACATCAACATATCCCAACCATCTTGACCAAATCCACAGAAGTTATATAGTAGATTAGACAAAAAAATCCATTTCAGAATTTTTTTCCCAATCTTTTCTATGCATAAATAGCCATGAAAAAAGAAATTGAAAGGTAGTTTGAGGAGTAGGGAACGATATGTTTAAATTTGCCCTGCTATCTTGATTTACATCATCTTCTGAACCAAAAGCAGATTCGCTGGATCTTACAAATTTACCAGGATGAAGAGAAACGGAGCCCATATATAATTATCATAGCCAACTTTGCTGAATCAATTTGTCACTGTTTGTGGCTTCCTGAAGTGGATTTTTTGAGTAGCAATTTCATAGCGGGGAGAAAACAAGGAACTGAATACTCAAGGAGAGAGGTGTCTTTGATTCTGAAACTCACTTTTCATGTGACATGTGTGAAGCATGCACTAACCATCATTTTTTATCATATGCTCAGCACACATGATTTAAAATCAAAATGTACCCTACGGGCCCTTCACCAGCATTAATGAGAATTTGTCTGTCATTATTGTAATGAATTTATATGAGGGGTTGAAATCCTTCTGTCTTCCCCTTGTAAATTCACAATGTTATGTTGATTTTGAAATTGACCCCTTTCTTTCTGGTTAATTCAACCCCTTAATTGGCTAGCTGCTAAATGATTGGCAGCTAACTTCCCTGACAATATAATATGATTGATTGTGATATTGGGGAAGGACTTAAGAGATTCATTGATATCCTCAATTAGGCCAGTCAGACCCTGGTTGGAGCAGGCCATCTTCCTAACTTCTTCAATAATAATTTGGAGTTTCCCATATCGAACTTCACCAGTTTAGTTTCTTTGTAAGCTTTAGACCTGCAAGGAGTGCTCAATACTCTTGAAGGTTATGTGTGTCTCTGCCGTTGTTATCACTATAAGTATAGATCCTAGTTACCGATGCGGGCAGGTATATGCTGGATCCGGAAACTAATGCGGACGGGTGCGGATGCGGGCGCGGATGCCCTGTGGATGCTGCCCGGATGCGCATCACAGGCATCCGGATGCGTATGGATGCCTGTGGTAGGCATCCAGACGCATCTGGATGCCTGTGATGCGCTTCCGGATGGCATCCACAAGGCATCCGGGAGCACCCGCGGGCTGAGTGCCCAGAAAAGCAAAAAAAAACATTTTTTTATTCGATTTTTTCACTTAAAGCACTTAAAAACATGTGCTAAATAGATTTTTTAAATTTATTTTTTTCTTGCAAACCCTAAAACGACCTAATCTTGAACATGACTGATTAGTTATTAATATTGAACTTATTTCAATTTGCTGTCACGTCTTTGAAGTTTTAAGTTTTTAACTTTAAGTGAAGTGTTGAACTATCAAGTATCAAATATGAAATATCTTGAATCTTGAACAATGGTGAAGTATCGTACTATCATATTCATTATCAATTTATCAATATCAAATGATTTATTTTTGTATGTTCCTTGCATTTCTTTGCATTTCTTTGCATTTATAATATATTATACTATTTATATATATATTTTTAAATATATATATATATATATATATACATATATATATATATATATATAAACGCATCCAAACGCACCCGCATCCCCCCAGAATAAAATTTCACACATCCGCGCACCCGCATCCCGCATCCGCATCCGCACCCGAATCGGTAACTAATCAACATCCCTGCCACCTATCCTCCCTGAACGATCTTCTCTGCTTAGATTCCTTTTGGCTGTTCCATAAAACTATAATTTGAATCAACCTTCTACTTGGGCTCTTATTTGGACTTTTATGACCCTTCAAGTAACCGCATTAGCAGGGACAGATTTCAGTGTTATAATCCAATATATGCTGTTTAGTCATTTTGATGTTCTGATCCTTTGGGGGCCAAGTTCTCAACTGTAAAGAAATAGAATTTTCAATTTTGGTTATTCCCTAATGGCTGGAGCTTTAACTTTTCAATTTTTTGCTGTTCCCTCAACAAAATTTTCAAACAATAATAGATCATCCAGTTCTCCAAGTCTGGATCTTAATTATTTCTTTAAGGGTAAACGCTTTTGACCTGGAGCTATGGACTGGTGAGGTCACAAATAGGGGACCTCATCCCCCTTTAAACATTCAACAATAGCACCCCAGTGGGGTTTGAATTTTGATGGTAAGAACAACAATACCACAACTTAACCATCACGCCATGCCAATACCAAGACTGGATCTTAGTTTGATCTGCTGAAATTCTGCCCATTTTCTCATGTGAAGGGAAGCAGCCAAATTGAAAACTTTCCCATGAGCCAGCTTTAAATTTCTTGTGAATAAGAGCAGTGTAAAAGGAGATCATGAACTGATTCAGAATCTTTTTGACAGAATACCCTGGAAGGCTCCATTCCATCCTGTTTTTGACCATATTGTCATGGGTTAGGAATTTGTTGCTAATTGCTAGCCACAAAAAGTATTACTTAAAGCCTTGGGTATTCTTCTTTGAGCCATGGCTGATGGTAACTCTTATTGTTCAGTGGTGTTTTAATGTATGATTATGCTTTACCCTTGTCTGACAGAATGCTTGCCACTTTTGGATCCGTTCCATCTTATCTCATTCTTATTTAACGGGGATGTAATGTGAGTTAAGTAATTCCTGAAGCTCAGCCAATTTTAAAATCTGCTTGAACCAAATTAAGCTGTGTCCTTGTTAGCTGACAGTCCCTCAGTTTGATCTCTGTAGCTGCATTTAGAATCTACTTTATTTCTTGCCAAGCCTCCTTTTGGTTGAAAGGCATATCTCTAAAGCCAGGCATCCTCATAAAAACTGATGTTGGAATTTCTGCCAGTGTCTCATTGGTGGAAGGATTTAATCAAGCTGGCTACTGAGGTGATAAAATTCCATATACCTGATCTACTATTTCTTCAAGTGGTGCTCATCTTGGAAGATTCTCCATACAAATATTATTGCCAAGTGCTTTGTTCATCCAGTGCCTCTACTGGACGCTTAAGAGGGCATGTTTAGAACCAACATCATTTAAGTTGGCAGTGTGCATGGTGAGTGTAATAAGTTAAATGTTTGCCATGTGAGATTCATTATTCTTCCCAGCTTGGATATTTGTAAGGAACTGCTTACAGAGCTGCTCTGTGTCTCTACCAAATATCATACCCCAGATATCAGCCTGATAGTGTTAATGTCCATTCATGTCCAAGATTCAGCTCAGGCATGCTTGAGCAACCATATTCTGTTCAGATTCACCAGTTGGCCAGCTGCTAATCATGTCCTGTTCAGATTCACAACCAAATATATTATGATCTTCAAACTGTAGATGGGAGAGTCTTGGCACTCCTGTGGTCGCTTTTATGCAAGCAACTATTCCTTGTGTTTAGCTTTATATACTTCCTCTTCCAATGGTCTTTTGCTAGAATGGTAAATAAAAATGGCAAGAAAAGATCACCTTGTCTTAGCTTCTTGTGGTGTTAAAGAATAATGCTGGAATACTATTAACCTAGGCATTAAGGTATTCTGTAGCACTTCTGAATCCATGATTTCCATGGAGTTCCTAAGCCAAGTTCTACTGACGACTTTCTGAAAACTGCCAATATTACATATATGGTTTGTTCTTATCTAACTTGATGAACAGACCAGTCTTTTCCATATCTTTTTAAAATATAATACACCATTGGCAATAATAATCCCATCCAAGATTTGTCTTCCATGGAAAAACCCTTGGTGTTCCTTTGAAACTATTGTTTGGCAAATAGTCTGTCTATAATGAATGACTTCAGCTATGCTTTTGTAGTGAATATTGCAAAATGAAATCAGATGGTACAAGGCAAAATATATTGATGCCCGCCTTTTGAGTAACAAGGCCAGAAAAGTATTATTCAGTTCTACTTTGTTTTAAAATTTATTGTGATGAGATAGCAAAGCCAAAATATTGATGCCACTACATTCTCATTTATAAGCTCCCAAAATTGTTTGTAAAAGCCAGCTGGGAACCTTTTTTCTTTTCTGTGATCCATCAAAGGTGGTCTTTTAGTTCTAAGATTTTCATTTTGTTCAACCTTGGTAAATATGTTTGTTTTTGATCAAAGATCAAATGAGATTTAGAAAGGGACCAGACCCCTGTACAAGAAGGTAGATAAGGCAATATAGTTCAACAAAACAACAAAGGGCAACCACCAGACACCAGCACCAAAACAACTTCACAGCAACAAAAATCAGCTAACAAAAGTGCGAAAAGATATCGGACAAGCAACCAGCCCAAAGTCAGGGTTGTTCAAGCCAAATTGTTCCAAAGAACTTTGATTAACCACAATCATCTTATCTTTAATGCTAAGATCATTCTGCGCTAGTCTCCTATTTTAGGAAGAACAAGTAAGATATAGAGGGCTACATATTGTGCTTACTCCCAACCTTGAAGCCTTCTTTGAATCTCTGTCGAATCATTCTCTATCACAGCTCCTGTGTTCAAGAACATTGCCCCTGCTTCCTTCCTGTGCAACCTCAGTATTTGTGTTGCAACTTATCAACCACTGGTGCAATTGCTTTTCTGCCAAACTAAATATCTTGGTTGGCAAAATCCATTTTTATATATTCCGTCTCAGGTGGGATTGATTGGTTTGCTTCTTTTATATTCATTTTTCTTCAACTATGGCTTGTATAGGAAGACAAATATTTCCTAGTCCACTGAATCTGTGACATGGTTGCCTTATTTAAAGATTAGTGTAAGTATGCATTTTGTGTCATTATAGTGAATGCTATTTGATTACCTACAAAATATAAAATTTGCAGTGATCATATTCGATCCTTGTCTATTTCAGGTTTTCAATACATATGGTACCCTGAGTAATGCTGCTTTACTACATAGATATGGTTTCACAGAGCCAGATAATCCATTCGATATTATCAATATTGACTTTGATCTTGTCATAGACTGTTGTTTGTTATCTTTTTCACGACGGCATCAACGGGTTCATGTGGCTTTGTGGAGGAGGTTGGGTTGTGCAGGCTGCAGCAGCCAGGATTGTGAATACTTTGAAGTCTCTGCAAATGGGACACCCCAGTTAGAACTACTTCTGCTGCTTTACATCATACACCTTCCAGACGAAGTATATCAGAGATTAGAGTTTGCTTCACCCCAACATTGTCAAAGTATTACTGATGTTAAAAAAATTGTATATCTTGCTAGCCAAGGCTTTGAAGTGATGCCTTCGCTCCATAAAAATAAGAAAAAAGGGCCTAACCTTTGCATAAAATCTAATGAGAATAAAAATAGTAAAAGTAGCTGTATCAAGAAATTGAAAAATGGAGAAGATGGTGATGCATTTAAATCAGATGAGTGGTTACTGACAAGTTCTGTTTGCCAGTGTCTTATATTGCTTGCCGATAAACGTGATAGGCTTTATGGTTCTAGTTCTCTTGAAAGGGACCTTGAGTTTCTAAAAACATGTGTTTCTACAGAGCATCCCAAGCTTTTTTATGCAATGTCTTTGCGTGTAAGCGAAAGGTCCATCCTACAAAGATTAAGACTGTGTGCATTGAAAGCTAAGTAGGCTAATAAGGTCAACTGCAATAGCTCTAGAAAACGAAGATGGTAAGAGCTTTGTTCATTTATTATTATTTTTTGGATACCTACTGTTTGTAGAAAAGACAAGCAAGATGCCATTTTTACACTACAATGTAATTCTAATGGCATAAAAACAAATTGTAGCATAATCATCTGGACAATTCTTGACCAGCAACTACTGGAAAATAACGTGCTTTTCTTTTTTTTCTTAGTGCAGTGGATTATTGTACGAGGCTTCCCATTATCATTAATCTGTCGAAGCAATGGAAACAACCATTGTTGGCTTCTTGATAGAGTGGGATATGTATAAGTTCGTTAATGTTTTGCTAATAATTTATAGCTCTGGTTTAACATGTCTATTTACAATATTTGCCTAGAGTTAATTTGAATGTTCCAAATTTTTTGGTGAGTAAAACATACAAAAGAAGATACACATCTTGTATTGTTCACTGCGTTAAGAAGTTAAAACATAAAAGACAAAACATAATTGAGACAGATCTGATCATTTTTCTACATTTATAATGACATGGAAAAGAGGTCACTCAGCTGTCAGATTTTTGCAACTGTGATCCTCTTCACATCGCCTTCTTGTTTGCCATCTGAATATCAAATTTCAAGCATCATCGTGAAGTGAGACTTAGAAATGCTACAAATGATGATGAATTTTTTTACATCCCCCCAGTACTTGAATGGGAAGAGATGAAATGCTATAAATTGGTATGATGCCATCGGAGTGGGCGCTTTAATGCCCATCGAGACATAACAGTAATTCGAAAGATGTCAATATTGATAGCAACATATTTTTTCGCCACAAATTCTCATAGGGATTCCATTGAGAATCCATTGCGAATGTGAAATATATTTGTGGGGGTTTTTGAAGGTGCCAATGAAATATATGTTAGAAAATATAATTCATAACTGAATTATAATTGTGCTGTGTACATGACAATCAATGTCCAGTCATCTCCAGTTCGCTGTCAAGAGTCTTATGTTGTTGTCATCCTAGTAAATTAATTTGTAGGAGTTTGTAGGTTGCAGGTAAAGTTATTGTAATATCCAATGACTAAATCAGTATATCGAGTGAATTTGCCATTCTTTGTTCCAAATTTTAATTATTTAGTCCCAGCACCCCTTAACGCTATCCCAAAGTGAACTCAACGGGATATATACATTCCCCTTTATAACATCTGTTGGATTTCCATTGAATAATTATATATGGTATCTTTAGCATTACTATTCTAAAAAATGCTTGCTTATGCATTTCTTATGTTCTCAACCATTTGAAATAATGTTTTTATTTTATCTTCTATCATCAAATCAATTAGGAATATTTTTTCAATTGTCAATTTATATAGCTGTATAAGTTCTTGTTTATAATTTTTCACATTTTCAGAGAATGGTCTGAAACATATTAGCAAATGATGTAAGGTTGGGCTCATTTCTGATCTTTCACTTATCTAGATTTCACTTTAATCTACGCATTTTATATTTTTTTCACTCTGTAACAATTTTTGAATTTTGTCAATGCTATCTCTGCTATTTAAGACATAACTTTTGAACCAATCACATAAAATTGTAATTTCTTATATGCATTAGAAACTTGCATGCATTTATAGCTTTGAATTTATACGTGATGTTTGCATTTATTTTATAATCTAGATAAGTTTAAAGAAAGTTTATTTTCTTTCTTTCTTAGATTAAGTTCATACAAAGTTTATCTTCCTTTCAACATATTTTAAATCACGATATAATTAGTTTATTTTCCTTCTTAAATTAAGTTTATACTAAGTTTATTTTCCTTTCAACACATTTTAAATCACGATATAATCAGTTTATTTTCCTTTCCTTCTTAGATTAAGTTTAAACAAGGTTGATTTTCCTTTCAACACATTTTAAATCAAGCTATAATTTGATGCAGGAGCATCCTTGGGTCGTGGGTAATCTTGCATTACCCAAAAATATTTCCCTTTCAGTTTGTTCTTAGTTTTTGTTTCAGTTAGTAGTTTTGTGTTTCTTGCTGAGTTCCTAGGTTTTGGGTCATTTGATGTTGCGAACCTAGGAGTTTGTTTTGGACATCATGTTGAATTTATGTCTGGGTTCACACCTCAATTGGATACTGCATCAGATGGTATCAGAGCAAGGTTGATGCTCTTGTGTTAGCAGATTGAGTTCCTGAGCTTGTGAATTCCTAAGTGTGTTTGTTATGGGATGGCAGAGTGTGTATCTGACCTACAATTGCAGAGGACTTGTGCAAGGGGATTGCAAAGGAGATTGTTGCTGGTTGAGAACTTGTTTGAGTGTTGAAGATATACCAAGGGGTGAACAAATCGTTGAGTTAGAGGCAGGCTGCAAGTGTGTTTGATAGATTGTTGAGTGAGAGGCAACTAACACCTTGTAATCAGATCGCCAAAGTTGAGGCAGTTGCACCTGAGGATTAGAAAGATGCCGTTTAGAAGAATGAACCCTAGAAGGCTAGAACAGATGATGGAGGACTTCAGAAATGAAATGAGGACTGAGATTAGAAATGTTTTGACTAGATTGCGAAGGAATCTTGAGACTGAAGAGGAATATGAGGAAGTTGTTGGAGATCTTGAGACTGTAGATGTTGAGATCCCTGCAGATGAAGAAAGATTGTTGAGGGCTATGGCACAAGTAAAAGTCATATGATGGATGCCTCTACTTTCAATGGTTCATTGCATCCTGAGGATTTGATAGATTGGATTGGAGAACTAGAAGATTACTTTGAGTTTGAAGATATCAGAGATCCATAGAGGGTTAGGCTAGCACAAACTAAGTTGAAGGGTCATGTTGCCTTATGGTGGAAAAAATTACAGAAAGATAGGGAGAAAAATGGTGAACAAAAAATCACTAGATGTAAGGTGATGGTTTCTAGATTGAAAGCTAAGTTCATTCCTGAGGATTATGAATTAGAATTGTTCAAGAATTTGCAGAACTTGAAGTAGAAAGATATGAGTGAAGGATTACATTGAAGAGTTCTATAAGATGAATATTAGATTTAGACACTAAGAGGTATCTAAGGAGAAGGTGGCTAGATATATTAATGGCCTTAGATCTAATATTCAGGATAAGTTGAGTATGTTGAAGATTTGTACAATGGAGGATGCTTATCAGCATGCTTTGAGGGGAGAAGATAAGTTGAAGAGAAGACAAGGTAATCCTAGAGGAAAGGAGAAGCAAACAAGTAGCAATGACAAAGAGAAGCAAACCCTTGAAGTAGAATTTGATCAAAAGATACTTAGGAGAGCGAATGGTGGCAAAGAATTCAAAGGATCTTGTTTCAAATGTGGTGGTATAGGACAGAGATTTTCAGTGTTCTAAACGATCTAGCAAGAATGTGGGAAAACAGAATCTTGTGGCACTTGAGGAGCGAGCTACTGATGAACTTGAGGAAAATATGACAAAACCTGAGATAGGAGAATCTCTTATGCTTAGGAGAGTCATGTTGAGTAAGAAGGAAGCTGAACCTATACAAAGGAAGATTTTGTTTAGGACTGTCTGCAAATCAGGAGGTAAATGTTGTAAGGTTGTTATGGATTGTGGTAGTACTGATAATTTGGTCTCAAAAGAGATGGTGTGAGAGCTTGGATTAAAGAGACTTAAACATCCTTGTCCAGATTAGTTGGTTTTCAGATGAACACATGGTGGAGGTGAAATAACAACGTTTGGCCAACTTTAACATTAGACCTTACAAAGATGAGGTGTTATGCGATGTGGTATCTATGAGTGCATGTCATGTTCTATTGGGCAGACCTTGACAATTTGATAGAGGAGCTATTCATGATTGCAAAAGAAACTTGGTCACAATAGAAAAGGATGGACAAAAGTTTACTTTGGTTCCCTTGAAGGAGGCAGAGGGGAGAAGTGCGAGGAATTTGAGTATGGTAAAGAGTTATTGTTCAGAGAAGATGAATACAAAGGATGGTATAGATCAAAAGAAGGATCCTAAAGGCAGAACAAAGAACAAGTTGGTGTTAGATTGTAAGAAGGGTAAAGTGAAGGAGCAACAAAAGACTGTGGCTTGTAGTAGTGGCAATTCAGTCCTGCGAAAGAAAGGAGGTAGTGGTTAGATTTCTAATGTTGATATGAGGAATAACAAAGGGAGTACTGAGTAGAGTAAGTTGATGGATTTGACAGAAGATGAAGCTGAAGTATGTTGATTTTTGATGTTGATATGAGGAATAACAAAGGGAGTACTGAGTAGAGTAAGTTGATGGATTCATGCAATTTATTTCTATTTTAAAGGTTAATTCTTAAACATGGGTTTAACTAAGGCAAACTCCTTTATACAACCCTTTTCCCCATTTTTTGTGCGTAGGAATAGGTTGCGGAGCCAACAGATTGAGATTGAGAAGATCAAATATAGTCAGACAGACCTAGAAAATTTCAGTCAATTTCACTTGGTATAGGATGTGGCGCAGGGACAGATAGGAATAACCAAGGACAAAGGCACACCCAACTATCCTGCTACCTTGCGGAGTAAACACAATGGAAGTAAAAAACACAAAGAACAACACCAAGGAGAGAAAGAACAACAATATTCTTTTATTGATTCATCCAATTACAGAATACATGCCCAGCTGTGAGGTCTTCCAGGTTACAACCAACAAAATTCAGACTATTCTATCTTCTACCTTATCATGTGATTTGCTATCTAATTGCTCTACTTGCAGCTTAGCTCCCTAACCTACACATAGACATCCCTATTTATACTTGCCAAAGCGGCTTACATAAGATTCTAGACTATTACAAAGATGGAAGGCCAACCGCCAACGTTCTGCACACATCCCAAGACAAGATCCAAATATTAAATGCACAACCAAAAATCAAATACATAAGTCGGCTCCAACAAGAACCAATCACAGACAAACTCGGTCAAAGAAGAACCGAGCATCAGGTTCACTCGGCACAGGAAGGAACGCCCGACCAACACTGGACAACTCGACACACACAGGAACTCGACCAACATTGGACAACTCGACACATACTGTAACTCGGCAAGAACTGCAACTCGACACTTATTGGTAGAATGAACAAAGATGAGCAGGATAGCAAGGCAACCCAGGATGCTCCTGCATCAGACAACCGAGGTTGAAAGAAATGATTCCCTTGAATCATTGAGGTGTCACAACCTGAGATGAATCCAACTCAGATTGAGAAATCCACTTCACCAAATATTCATAGTAATCTTTTCCTCTTGTGCTTTTACCAATCCTCTGATCCAATATTTGTTCAACCTCTTCAACATGCTTCTTAGGATAATCATCTGGTATAACAACTTCATCATTTGATTCATGATACTTATGTAAATCAACAATATTGAATATAGGAGATATATCCATGTCATCAGGTAACTCAACTTCATAAGCATTGACACTGCCAAACTTCCTCAGAATTCTACAAGGACCAAACTTCTTCATTTTCAGCTTATTGTATGTTCCAACGTGAAATCTGAGTTTCTTCAAATGAATCATCACCTCATCACCATTTTCAAAAACATGATGTCTCCTAGACTTGTCAGCATTTTCCTTATATTTCTGATTACTTTGTTCCAACTTCAACTTCACTTCCCCATGTAAAGACTTCTTAAAATCAACAAATACTTCCCCTTCAACACTTCTCTTTTCTTCACCAACAACATCCCTCAAATTTGATACTCCTCTAGGCTGCATTCTAGTAACAATCTCAAAAGGTGTTTTTCCTGTACTCCTATTCACAGAAGTGTTATATGCAAACTCAGCTTGTGCCAATATCATATCCCAATTACTCAGCTTATCTCCGACTAAACATCTCAGCAAATTACCCAAGCTTCTATTCACAACCTCTATCTGTCCATCTGTCTGTGGATGGAATGTAGAACTAAACCTCAACTCATTATCCATTTTTTTCCACAAAGTCCTCCAAAAATAACCAACAAACTTGCTATCTCAGTAAGAGATAATACTTCTTGGTAATCCATGCAATCTAACAACCTCTTTGAACAAAATCTCAGCAACATGCATAACATCTGATGTCTTCTTACATGGTATGAAATGTACCATTTTAGAAAATCTATCCACAACAAATATGGAATCATACCCTCTTGTTGTCTTAGGTAATCCAAGAACAAAATCCATACTGATTTCACTCCAAGGTTTCTCAGGAACAAAATTAGGTGTATACAATCTAGTATTCTGACTTACTCCTTTTGCAACTTGACAAATTCAACAACTCCTTACAAACTTCTGAACATCCTTATACATATGTGGCCAATAATACTTTTCCTTAAGCAAACTCAATGTCTTGTCAATCCCAAAATGTCCAGCCAATCCACCACAATGCTTTTCCTTAATTAAATTAACTCTCATGGAACTTCTTGGTATACACAACTGAATTCCTTTGAACAACATACCTTCTTGAATGAAATGCTCCTCAAACTTGGTTGTTATGACAGATTTGGTGCTCTGCACTCTCACCACGCCTCAGAATAATCAGGGTCAATATCATACAACTCCTTCATCTCATCAAAACCAAGAATTGCAACCTTCATCTCAGTCAACAAAGAACGTCTTCTACTCAGTGCATCTGCAACTCGTTTAGTAACTCCACTTTTATGCTTGATCACAAATGTGAAACTTTGTAAATATTCAACCCACTTCACATTCTCTGATTCAACTTATGTTGACTTCCCAAATACTGTAAAGCTTTATGATCAGTATACAACACAAGCTCCTTAGGAATCAAATAATGTCTCTACTTTTTCAAAGCATGAACAATAGCATAAAAGTCTTGATCAAACACAAAATACTTCCTTTTAGCATCATTCAACTTCTCACTAAAGAAAGCAACATGTTTGCCTTCTTGACTCAGCACAACTCCTATTGCACTACCACTTGCATCACACTCAATTTGAAATACCTTATTGAAATCAGGCAAAGCTAACACAGGTAACTTGACAACCTTTTGTTTCAAAATCTCAAAACTCTTGTCAATTCCATGTGTCCACTTAAAATCCTTTTTATCTCCTCTCATAGTCTTAGTTATATCATTACAAACAAAATCAAAATTCTTAATGAACTTTCAGTAGAAACTAGCCAAATCATGAAATGATCTTACCCCGCCCACATTCTCAGGTGTAGGCCACTCCAGAATTGCTTTAACCTTCTCAGGGTTCATTTTTAAACCATCAACTGAAATCACAAATCCTAAATACACAATCTCTTCTTGCATAAAGGAACACTTCTTCAGATTAATCAGTAGCTTCTCCTCTTTCAATCTTTGCAACACTTATCTAATATGCTCAAGGTGTTCTTCTTGAGTCTTGCTGAATATCATAATATCATCCAAATAAACAATCACAAACTTACCCAAAAATCTTTTGAGAACTTCATTCATCAACCTCATGAAAGTACTAGGTGCATTAGTCAAACCAAATGGCATAACCAACCACTCACATAAACCTTCTTTTATCTTGAAG
Organism: Thuja plicata; assembly: GCA_018584345.1. NCBI lineage: Eukaryota > Viridiplantae > Streptophyta > Pinopsida > Cupressales > Cupressaceae > Thuja > Thuja plicata. Next base: position 384,402 of record MU224517.1, read on the forward strand.
CAGTCTTCCATTCATCACCTTCTCTATTTCTGATATGATGATAGCCACTCTTCAAATCAATCTTGGTAAAATACTTTTCTCCACTCAAACAGTCCATGACGTCATCTATCCTCGGCATAGGAAACCTATACTTCACTGTTATCTTGTTGATAGCTCTGGAATCAATACACATTCTCCACTCTCCATTCTTCTTAGGTGCCAATATAGCAGGTACAACACATGGACTCAAGCTTTCTCTGATCAAACCTTTCTGCAACAATTCCTACACTTGTCTGTTAAGTTCTTCATTCTCAGTAGGTGTCAATCTATATGGTGCTTTATTTAGAAAAATAGCTCCAGGAATCAAGATCCATACAATGACTTGTACTTCTCACCGACAGTAAACCATCAAGAATATCCTCTGCAACAATCTCCTTGTATTCATTCAACAATTCTTGAATTTCTGTCGGCGCTCAGTCTCGACTGTCTTCTGTTACTCGACATTTACTATTTTTTGTCACTTTGCCATTACTATACCCTGTCACTTGACCATTACTACCATAACTCAGCTTCTTAGGGATTATAGAAAAACACACTTGGTTCTTCTTCATTTCTTTCTCAAATTGCTTTCCATTAACCATGCAAATTCTCACAATAGTAAAATTTATCTCATCTGGAACCTCAATCAAAGGTAACAGTGTTTTCTTTTTCCCATTCACCCAAAGAGTATATAGATTCAATCTACCATCATGCACAACATGTCTATCATACTGCCAAGGTCTACCCAACAGAATATGAAAACAATCCATAGGCATAATATCACACAAAATTTTATCAAAGTAATTTCCAATCTTGAGTTTCACAACACATTGCTCACTTACCAATAACTTATGCTCATCCTTGATCCATGAAACATGATAGGGTTTAGGGTGTCTCAACCTCTGCAATTACAACTTTGTAACCAGCTCCTCTAATGCCAAATTCGCTAAACTGCCACCGTCAACAATCACTTTGCAACATTTTCCTGCCATTTTACATCTAGTCTTGAAAAGACTTCTCCTCAGAACATGTTGTTCATCCACTCAGTTAGTACATAAAGCTCTCCTTACCATCAGGTTTTCTCCAGCCTCAGGTCCACTTGGGGAACCCTCAAGATTCTCTTGTACCACAACATTTCTATGACTTTGTCCATTTCCATAAGCGTGTCTACACTTGAAAGATCTATGCCCTTCTTTGCCACATCTGAAACAATTACCACTAAAGCCACCTCTACCTCTTCCTCGGTATGAACTAGTACCTCATTGGTAAGAACTACCACCTTTCCACTCGGTCTTGCTTTAATCTTCAATTTTCCAATCAGATCTGCCCTTGTCTAGTGTAGAATTATCAAATCTGCCACCTTCACCATAGAATCTGCCTCTGCCTCTCTATAATCTACCACCTCAACCTTTCTGTTTTTGTTCATACTTCTTTGTCAAGATCTCCTCAACTTTCAAAGCATATTGATATGCTTCTTCCACACTATCCAATTTCACAAAACTTATTTCATCTTGAATTCCAGATCTCAATCCATTCAGGTACCTTGTAACTTTCTCAACCTCATCATCCACATGTCCAGAGCTGATGTCCAATTTATAGAATTCCTCAGTGTATTCCTTCACAGTCATGTCCTTTTATCTAAGGTTTGCATCTTCCTCAACAAGCTAACTTGGTAATCAAAAGGAAGGAACTTCTTCTTCACCTTGTTCACCATTTTCCACCAAGTTCTAATCTTTTCCTTTCCTCTTCTGTGTCTATCAATTTGCAAATGCTCCCACCATAGTGAGGCATGACCTTTCAACCTAGTGACTGCAATTTTCACCTTCCTATTATCAGGAGTGCTTTCAAACTCAAAGAAATTCTCCATATCAGAGATCCAATTCAACACAACATTAGTATCCAACTTGCCATCATAAGGAATAGCTTCAACAACAGGCTTTGAATGTGCCCTAGCCAACACTCAACAATCTTTCCTCATCTTGATCTTTCTCAGGCTCTAGATTTGGTTCCACTGCTTCATCATTACTCACATCATCAAGATGCATTCCTCTCCTTTGGGTTGTCTCCACAACATCTAATCTGGTTGTAATTTGTCTCAACATGTCGATTATGGCATTATCAACATTTCCTCTACCTCAAACCATCTTGTCGTTTCATGCAAGATCGTAACACTCTGCAAGTTATAGGTCAAATCCGCAGATTTGCCACCCTACAACCAAATACAACTCAGGGTTCTACATGATCCAATCTACCAAGGACGAACTTCACTCTGATACCACTTGGCACAAGGAGGAAAGGAAGAGCTAGGGCCGAAGGCACACCCAACTATCCAGCCAGCTTGCGGAGTAAACACAATGGAAGCAAACAACAGAGAGAACAACACCAAGGAGAGAAAGAACAATAATATTCTTTTATTGATTCATCCAATTACACCATACATGCCCGGTTGTGAGGTCTTTCGGGTTATGGCCAACAAAATTCAGACTATTCTATCTTCTACCTTCTCATGTCATCTTCTATCTACTTGCTAGATTTGCGGCTTAGCTCCCTAACCTACACATATACATCCCTATTTATACTTGCCAAAACAACTTACAGAAGATTCTAGACTATTACAAAGATGGAAGGCTGACCACCAACAATCTACACACATCCCAAGACAAGATCCAAATATTAAATGCACAACCATAAATTAAATACATAAGTCGGCTCCAACAAGAACCAATCACAGATAAACTCAGTCAAAGAAGAACCGAGCATCAGGTTCACTTGGCACAGGAAGGAACGCCCGACCAACACTAGATCACAACTCGTCACACACAGGAACTCAGCCAACACTGGACAACTCGGCACATACTGCAACTCGGCAAGAACTGCAACTCGACACTTACTTGCAGAATGAACAAGGATGAGCAAGATAGCAAGGCAACCCAGGACGCTCTTGCATCAAGATTCCATTTGCAACTTATACCTAGGTACAAGATAAGTTTTAGCATATACCCTGCATTTTCAACTCAAATTTTACCTGCAGGTCAATTCTGTGCTCTGCTTTAAGTTTATGTACTTTTCTGCTCACTGTCTTCCCAAATCTGTCTATTATTTCCAGTTTTTTGCAACTTGTCTATTTAATCACTCTAATTAACTTAATTGCATTAATCCATCATTACCATTTCATCAATTATCATATTTATGCAAAGGATCATTGTCCCACTTAGCATTTTAGTCTCTTCTTGAACCTAGTGGGGCATCTTCCTTCCGAAATATATAATTGGTAAAAGGGTGAAGTGATGTTGCCTATCCATGTCATTGCCTTCTCTTTTCCAACCTTACATTTTTTGTTGAACCCAACATATTACATACTTTTGATTTGGTATTTGGATTCCCTTTCTATGCATCTAGATCTATGTTGTATGTATTTACATTATAGTGTCATATTATATGCAGGATTACATTAGATTTTGTTTTCATTTTACCATATTACTTAACTTGAATTGCATATCTCTTTCAAATCTTATAATTGCATTAGATCTATCCTTTCTTTCATTCCCTTGTGCATGAGTATCATTACCTTGAGTCTTACTTGTAGCAGTCTAGTTAGCAGAAGTCGTAGACTTATGGGTTCCTTTGATCCTGAGCCTTTTATCTTTACTAGGAATCTTGATGAGACCAACATGCATCCTAATGACATAAATTCTATTATGGAGAACAACTCTTCCCATTCTTCTCATGCTGAAGATGAGGCCTTAAGAGTTCTTCCTATGCAAATCCCAAAAAATTCCAATGACTGACAAATTTGACCAATGGTTAGGAGAAGAAAACCCTAATCCCAAAGTCATATCTGTGGTAGAAGATTTAAGGAAGTTAATTCACAATGATGAGCATGGTGTTAATATCTTGTGTACCAATTCTCATCTCATTGATAACAATGTTAAACTTCTTAAAGATTGTGCTCAAGAGTTAGGTTTCATTCCACCTACAAATAGTGTTGAGACCTCTACGCCTCTCTACCTTTATACCTAGCGTATCCACATAGGCTCCACCTATCATAACAACTTCTATTCAAAATATCAACCCTACACATGTTAGCATTCCTAATGCTATCATTTCAACTTTGCCTTCATGTGTTCCATGTTTTTATTTGCATTCATCAATGCCAACTTACAATTGTGTTCTTTTTTCATACTCTACTGTTCCTTCCATTTCTCATAATTTTCCTAATATGTCACACATATCTCCTCCCACTCTTTCTACTGATTCTACCATTAATAGCTTGGCTCAAACTATGTTTTCCTTAGAAAAAAACAAATTGCTTACATGACTCAATCCAAGTTTAACATTCCTACTTGTAACATTGCTAGTCCTTTGTCCTTGGATATCATCTGTTTCATTATTCCGCAATACATGGAGATTCCTCATCTTGAGACTTATAGTGGTAAAGGTGATCCTTTGACCCATATCAAAACTTTTCAAACCTTGTGTAGTGATTTCTCTCATGATCATAGGTTCATGACGAAGTTTTTTAATATAAACTTTTGAGATAAAGCCTTGCAATGGTATTTCTCTTTGCCTCCGTATTTATTGACTCCTTTCAAAAACTTGCTAAAGATTTCATCCAACAATTTCAAAATATTATTGGTCCTAAGATCTCTTTGACTGATTTGATGCATTGTAAATAAGGATTTAAAGAAAAAGTGTCTGGTTTTATTGGTAGATTTAAGCATTTGTATGCTCAGATTTCTTATCTTGTGCATGATATTGATGTGCAATGTATTTTCATTTCTAATTTAAAAAAAGAAACTAGAGATAAGTTTTTGCTTTTTGAATTTTCCTCTTTTACTCAATTATGTGCAATGCTTCATAATTATCATCTTCAAGTGAGTTTTAGAGCACCACTCCAATGGCTTTGGTTAATAAGAGTGATGTCGCATCCAACAACTATAACGAGTTTTAGAAACTAAAGAACTTTATCAAAATCAATAATTCAATAAACAATGTTCATGACCAAGTGACGACAACATCCAAAGGTGTGGCTCCTTTGTCATCTATTTTTAAACCTCGTAATTTTACTCATATTTTTTAATCTTTGAATAATTTGAAGTTGATTAATGCTAAGGTGTTAAATCTTCCTTCTATTTAACTAATTGAAACATCCAAACCTTTGTCCAAAAATTTTTATCACAAAGCCTTTTTCCAATACAATCATTAACTTGGTCATTATACTGAGAAGTATTTCCGTTTGAAATCTGTTATCCAAGACCTCATTGATTCTAATACTATATTTGTTAAGGGTGTTAATGATCAAGGAAACAAATCAGTGACACCTCCTAACGAAAATTTTCAAATCTATACCAATCCCTTACCATCCCATTCAACCAATAATGTTGAGTCCACGCAATCTTTGCTTTCTTCTACCTATGTTGTTGACTATGATGATAAGTGTGATGGAGCCAATAATGTTGTCAATCTCATTGATCAAAGTGAACCTAAAGCAAAACCCGAACCTAATATTTCCATTACCTTTAACCCTAGTGAGACAACTATGGCAACTAATGGTCCTCTTTATATTGTTGCAAAGGTTAATGATCTTTATTCTCGCTGTGTCCTTATTAACCCACTTGCATGGTAAATGTGATAACTCAAGAACATCTTTACAATAGATGATTGCAATGTGACCTCTATGATAAATATGATCTTATGATCCAAACTTGCAATGGTTTCCTTTATCCTACCCATGGTTCTATTACATTTCTAGTAGAGGTTAGTGGTAAAACTTTAGATGTCACATTTTTTGTCATCCCAACTTCTAATCAATTTCAAGTCAAACTTGGTCTTCCTTGGCTTACCTCCATGAAATCTATAGCATCTCCTATCCATAAGTATGTGAAATTTCCCCAAAATGGACAAAGAATGACTGTTAATCATAGTCTCTATCAACCTTCAGTGCCTCGAGAGTCTATTGACTTTGATTTATTTTGGCCTCCTATGCCTCAAATAACTAAATCCCGTAGAGATAACCTCTTTGGAGCATATCATAAATACAAGATTAAAAATATTTGTGAGCTTAGCAATCCTCAGAATGTTCCATCTCCTTGCCTTGGAATTGGAATTTTCCCTACACCACCTATACCTCCAGTATATTCTTCTGTTCCACCTCCTATATCTTATAAATGTTCTACTCATGCTAGATCTCAACCTACTGCATTTCCTTCTTTTCTTCCTCCTAAAGAAGAAAAGGTCACAATGTTGATTTATCCTGAACCAAACCTAATTTATAGAAACCAAGTGTAGCTATTGTGCTCATGATCATCGTTGTAAATATCATGCTAGAGCCCAACAACGTGCTTCCCAAAACCTTTCTTTACCTACAACACGTATTGATGCTTTGATCACCTTTAACCAACCCATTCATAGAAAAAATGAGGAAGTTATCTTGAATAAGATGAAATCTAATAAACATGATAATGCTATTTGTATCTTGGATTCTATTACAATTAATTAGGATGAAGAAGATACTCTTGATGATGATTCCTTTGATAGTGTAATTCATGATAATATTCATGCTAGTGATTCTGATGATATGTATGATCTTATTGATGTTAATCATGATTTACCATCTATGATTTCACATCAATTATCTCTTAGTCCTAGTGATGAGCAAAGTTACCCATCTTTACAACATGGTCCTAGTTTGGAAGTGGCTATTGTTCCTTATGTTGTACTTGATGTTGCTCCTCTTGCATGTTTCCCACCTTCCCTAAATACTAAAGACCAAAAAGGGGGGCAGGTGATATGATTGATTATCTCCTCTTCTACAGTGGATTCTATGTGTTTGCTTGCTTGTCATGATGTGCTTCACACGTAAAGTGATGCTTTATATATATATATATATATATTAGTTTTCTTTAACTGGCCCTTGTTGCACCAGTTTTCTTTAACTGGCCCTTGTTGCTCTGTTGGTGCAAGGTGATGAAGGAATCGACCTATCGTGACATTCCTCTATTTGTCTCACTTCATCTATATGTTGTTACATGTTATGTCATTTCACATGCTACTATTTGTAAATGTTCCTTTGTGTTGTCTGAGTGAGGATGATGCAAAATGGTAGCTATCTATTCTTTCTAGTCTCCATGATGCCGACCCAAAAAGACTCTTCTTTGTAACTCTTACGTAACATTCTTCCATTGTTCTTATAGCTTTTCTACCTTTGGTGAATGATGACATTTCATTTTGATATAATATACATGTATTATTAGATGATTAGATTGACCCTAGAGTATTATTGTATTCATTTCCCTTGGATTGTCCTTTCTTGGGGGCATATCGTAATGGAAACATTTATTTTTGGGTGCATGTATGCTCTGTTAAAGTTATTTCTCCCGTTAAGGAATTTGCAATCGCTTTAACGTAGCGGCATACACTCCACTCCTTGTTTCACATTTTGCGCACACATACACAATGTTCCAATGCAACTTGTCTTGTAGATGGCTAAGGAGACAATGATTTCCTTGTGTTCATCCTTTCATTGGATCCCTTAATGGAAATAATGCTTTTCTTAAAGATTGATCCTCCTTGTCTTGGATCCCTTAATGGAGACAATGATTTCCTTAAGGACTATTCTTTTCCTTCTTTGATCCCTATAGAGACAATGCTTTACTTAGGCCCGATCACCATTGTCGGATCCCTTAATAGAGACAATGCTTTCCTTAAGGACTGATCCTCTTTGATCAGTTGACTAGCATAACACAACTTTCTAGACCTTCAATGTCATGTTTTGCAACACTTTCTCTTTGTGTGATCCATAGTAATGAAATAACTTACTAGGATAGTGCTCATGCCTCTTTCTCTCTCTCCGAGTGATGCATCTTTTATCTTGGTTTTGAATTTGATGAAGACTTGAGTCACATGGGGGCTTGATGTTTCTTTGCCTCCTTGACCTTGATAAGATTGTTTCTATGCATTTATCTAGTTTACCGTGAGCACGATCTTGTCTCATACTCTACCTAAAGTGGGGACTAAATGTATAGTCGTAGAAAGTCAGCACCTATAATTGGATACTTTACTAGGACCTATTAGACTCCATTTTGGTGATTTTGAGGTCCAAATGCCCGTTCTTCTTGATCCTAGGAACTTGGCTTTTGTCCCCCACTTCCTTTCTTCTATCCTAGCATCCCCTCTAAATGATGACCCATTTTATACGGTATAGGACACCATTGGAGGCATATACCTAGGATAGGATGCCAGTGGTAGCCTATCCTTAGGCAAATGGGCCCTAATTTGGTCGAGGGCCTGATATCAAGGTATTAGCAAGATTTTTGATTTTGTGGTAAGCTTGGATCAATTTTGAATCCCAAAATGATGGATCAAGTATAAAAGGACCTTATTTATCCTCATTTTGACATCCATTATCAATAATCAAGTGTAAATATCACAACCATACTCAAGCATTTGACAATCAATTTATCAACATTTTCAAGCAAGCAAGAGCAATTGAGCATTTAGATTCAAGATTTGAAGGAAAGCATCCAAGATTAAGATCTGCAAGTATCCAATTCTTCAAGATCATTCAAGTCAAAGGAAATATTATCCAATTGATGCATTTTTCTCTCCCATGATGGCCAAGTACAAGAATTATCAATCAAGCAAGAAAACCCTTCATTCTCCTTCTCTCTCCTTCATTGCAAGCAATTATCAAGCATACCAACATTCAAGATCTAGGAGTGACATTCATATATCTATGCATTATTGAGGGAATCCTTGATTCGACATTGCATTCCAAGGTTATTTGTATCTCAAGCATATTTCAAGAAATTTCATGAGTATGAGCGATTTCTACATCCGTCCATGACGGTCTATGTAAGGAAAATCTACCATTTTCCTTTTTACATACTTTCCTTTATGCAATTTATTTCCATTTTCAAGGTTGATTCTCAAACATGGGGTTGACCAAGGAAAACACCTTTATACAACCTTTTCTCTTTTTTTCTGTGCACAAGAATAGGTTGTGGAGCCAATGGATCAAGATCAGGAAGATCAGATACAATCAGACAACCCCATAAAATTTCAATCAATTTTTCCTATTATAGGATGCCATTGGTGACCTATACCTAGGTACAAGACGAGTTTCGACCTATACCCTATATTTTCAACTCAAATTTTACCTGTACGTCAGTTTTGTGCTCTCTTTTTCATTTCCGTACTTTTCTGATCACCATTTGCCCAAATGTGTATTATTTCTAGTTTTTTGCAAATTGTCTACTTAATCACTCTAATTAACTTAATTACATTAATCTATAATTACCATTTCATCAATTATCATATTTAAGTGGAGGATCATTGTCCCACTTAGCGTTTGAGTCTCCTCTTGAACCTAGTGGGGCATCTTCCTTCTGAAATGTATAATTTGTAAAAGGGTGAAGTGATATTGCCTATCCATGTCATTGATTCCCTTTTCAAACCTTACAATCCTACATTGAACCAAATTTCACCCAAAAACAGACACAACTGTTGTGCTCGAGATCGTCGCCATAAGCATCACACTAGAGCCTATGAACGTGCTGTCCAAAACCTTTCTTCTCCTAAAATATCTACTGATGCTTTGACTCCCTTTGAACAACCTATGCATAGCCCAAATGAGGGAGTTAATTTGAAAAAGATGAAACAAAGAAAACATGATAATTCTATTCGTATCTTAGATTCTATTACAATTAATTTGGATGAAGAAGATACTCTTGATGTTGATGTTCCTAGTGCAACTAATGATGATATTCATGCTAGTCATTCCAATGATACAGTATCGTCTTAAAATGGAAGCACTTCCATTTTGGTAGGTTTATCACCCTTATTTAGTACACTTGCATATTAGATTTACATTTAGGATGCATTTGCACTTAATTCTCCATTTCTAGGTGAAACTAGGGTTAGGATTGTATGGATCCTCCTTAATTTCCTTCTCTATGTGGCTTTATTTTTGGGTAGAACCTATGTATTGGCTCTCGTAATCTTCATCATACCTCCTTTATGGCCTCTGTGCTTCTCCCCAGCACTCTGATGTGTTTTCTCACCTTCCTAGGTCCCCGACTGACCTGGGAATCTTGCAGATTTCTCAAGGTGACCTGCCTGAAACATCAGATCAGGGTTGAAGCCGATTCTGACTTAGGTCAGAATCGAGGTCGACCTTGACCTATGTCAAGGTCAAGGTCAAGGTCAACTTTGACCTCTGTCAGGTGTTGGTCCCCGCTTTCAGATCCGGAGCTTATCGGGGTTCTAAACTTAAAAATAGGCCCGCAGGTCTGGATGCAAAGGTGTTTTCTCCGATATTCAAATTAATACATCCCCTCCTTGGTTCGTGATTGTAATTGGACAATAATTCAAGGAGAAACTTGAATTTGGGTCCCTTGCATTGCTCTAAGAGGTCTATATTGAGATCTCTATATAAACACTCTCTTTTGTCTTCATTTTTTCATGAAACAAAATCGTGAGATGACATGATGCAATTACGATTATGACATGATGATGATGCAAGAAAGTAAGAGGCTGATATAGAAGGACAAGAAATGATGATGCCTTAATACATACAAGCATTTTGTGGACAAGCTATTGTGGATCTTCCTTGGAGCAAGAAAGAGTTCTTCCTTCTTTCTTCTTAAATCTACCATCTTCAACATTCAAGCACTCAAAAGATACTATCATGGGGTAGAAAAAATGGATTGTGAGTTTGGTAGGAATACTTTAGCCTTGGGGGCTTGGTATGCTTTCTTTATCATATTCAAATATATGCATTGCTTTCTCATTTTCAATCCCTAGTAGGGTTTTAATCTAGAGGATTAGATTTTGACATTATACATTCAAAGCTCTTTCTAAGAGAAACACACACATACATTCTATTATATTTGGCTATTCGTGGAGGTGGAAACCACCAAAACGGGGGTTTGACTAAGGCAAAACCTTGTATAGCCACCCCAAATCCCCATTTTCAGATATTTGCAGGTGCTGTTTTAGGAGTTACAGGTTCGGAAAAATGAGTTGGAGTGCAGATTCAAATACCCATTTTGGCAAAATATCAGGATTCAAAAACAAATTTTCTGTCGGAGAATTTTGAGGTTGATTCTGCCCTAGGTTGGAATCAGAAATTCTGCGTCAATGGTAACATTGACTTGAGGTCAAAATCAGAACTGTGCCAGAACGGAAAATGATTTCTGGGTTTTGTTTGTCTTTGTGTTTCCATTCCAGATCTGGTTGCAAATTTTCCACAAACTTAACACATGCATCAAAAAAAGGGTATTTCCAAATCTGCTATGATGTGAGGTAGGTATTTTACTCCATTATTCTTTGCAAGTATTTCCAGCTTTATATTCTTTATCATAATAATTTAATGTAAATGGTTGAATATGGCATAGGGTCTCTTTCACATGCAAATCTCCATTGTTAAAACCCTATTTAGAAGACCATCCAAAATATACCCTTTACAAATACATATGAGCTTATTGATGTTAATCATGATCTACCAACTAGCGTTATAAAACAATTATATTTTGGATGGTCTTCTAAATAGGGTTTTAACATTGGAGATTTTCCATATTCAACCATTTACATGATATTTCTCCTTTGCCAATGGATTCTCCCATGCAAAGTAATTTATTAATAACTGAGACTATGGAAGTTCAAATGGATGTGAATGGATCTGAAAAAATAATTAAAATTGGGAAATGTTTGAACCAAGATGAACATGATCAGTTGGTTTCCCTCTTACTTGAATATAAGGATATATTTGCTTGGACATATTCAGATATGCCAGGTATAGATCCTAAGATTGTTACTCACAATATTGTTCTCAAACCTAATGCTAATCCTGTGAAACATAAAATCTGCAAGATGAATCCAGGTATTGCCTTACTAGTTAAAGCCGAAATTGAAAAACTATTAGGTGCTAGGTTCATCCGCTCTATTGATTACTCTGAATGGATTTCCAATATTGTGTTCATTTCTAAAGGAGAAAATAAGATAAGGATGTGCACTGACTTCCGAGATTTAAATAAGGAATCCTTAAAAGATGATTTCCTGTTACCTAATATCGATATGAGTGCAGATTCAACAATGGGTCATGCTTTATTGTCTTTTATGGATGGTTTTTTGGGTTTTAATCAAATCTTTATCCCTATTGAAGATCAACTTAAGACCGCATTTATAACACCTTGGGGAACATTTTGTTGGGCTATGATGCCCTTTGGATTAAGAAATGCAGGAGCAACTTATCAACGCATTACATGACTAATTTTTCATGATTACATTCATAAGATTCTGGAATATTATGTGGATGATATCTTGGAAAAATCTATACAAAGAGAGGATCATGTGTTTATTTTATGACAAATATTTGAAAGAATTAGGAGTTATAATATGCGATTAAATCCTAAGAAATGTGCCTTTGGAGTTGATTCTGGTAAATTATTAGGATTTATAATCTTTAAGAGAGGCATAGACGTTGATACTAAAAAGATTGATGCTATTGTTAACATGCCTCCTAAGAATATATCTCAATTACATAGTTTACAAGGAAAAATACAAGCTATTCGTCAATTTGTTTCTAACTTAGCCGATAGAACTGTTCCTTTCACTTCCTTGCTTAGAAAAGATACCACTTTTTCTTGGAATAAGGAATGTAAACAATCCTTTGAGCAATTTAAGGAGTATCTTGCTAATCCTCCTATTTTGCAACCCGCTCAATTTAATAAACCCTTTGATCTATATACTTCTGCTACTCCAAAGGCCGTAAGTGCGTTATTGGCTCAACATGATAGTGAAGGTAAGGAAAGACCGGTGTATTACATTAGTTAGATTGTACTTGATTATGAAACAAGATATATCGATCTGGAAAGAAAATGCTTGGCTTTAGTTAATGCTTGTCAAAAAATTAGGCATTACCTATTGAATGTTGAGGTCAATGTTATTGTTAAATTTGATCCTCTAAAACACCTTTTTTTAAAGACTGATCTCTCTGGCCGTTTGGAAAAATGGGTGATGTTACTTACGAAATTCGATCTTAATTTCATTCTTCAAAAGTCAATTAAAGGACAAGCTTTAACTATTTATTTAGCTGAAGCTCCTTGTCCTCATTCTGATACAAGCATTACCTCAATAGAATTCCTTGATGAGAACATTCTAGCTATTAAGAAAGAAGATGTTTGGGAATTATATTTTGATGGTTCTCGATGTAAGACAGGTTTTGGTGTAGGCATTATCTTGGTCCCTCCTACAAAGAAATCGACTCCTATGTCATATAAATTGACCTTTCCTTGTACTAATAATATTGTGGAGTATGAAGCTCTTATAGCTGGTTTACGAGCAGCTTCATCCCTTCATATTAAAAACTTGGAAATCTACGAGGATTCACAATTGATTGTCAAACAAATCAAAGGAGGTTATTAGACTAAGAATGATAAAATGACGCAATATAGAGATTTGGCTCTTGATATTCTTTCACAATTCTCTTCTTATACGATTCAGACTTTACCTAGGAAAGATAATCGACATGTGGACGCCATGGCAAGCGTGAATTCTTTGGTTTGTCTTGAGAATAATGCCGAAGAATTTCAATTTACTATACATACTCTTAAAAACCCTGCAATTTCTAATAAGGTTAGTGCTGATTGTTTTAACTTGCATTTGGATGAGTGGTATTCACATATCTTTTATCTTTTGAAAGATAATACTTTTTCGGAATTCGCAACAAGGAACATGCGTAATCGTATTAGGAAGCTTGCAACATGTTATATCATTTTGGGAGATACGCTTTACAAATGTTCTTATAATGGTTTGTTATTAAGATGTATCAATAGAACCAAAATTCTGATAGCTTTAGCAGAAGCTCATTTGGGTTCTTGTGGGGGATATTTTGGTGGGAAATCTTTAGTTAATAAACTTCTTAGAATGAGATATTATTGGAAAACTATGAAAAAAGATTCTTTTACGTTTGTTAAGAAATGTCCTCAGTGTCAACAACATGGTAATTTAATTCATGCTCCTGCCCGTGAACTTTGTAATCAAGTTGCTCCATGGCCTTTTAGTATTTGGGGTTTTGATCTTATTGGAAATATCTCACCATATTCTTCTGAAGGACATACATACATTCTAACAACTACCGATTGCTTTACGAAGTGGGTGGAAGCTATTCCACTTCATTCTAGTATCGCGGATGTTATTTGTGATTTCATCCTTAATCATATAATAGCACGATTTGGTAATTCAACGATAGTTTCAGATAACGACACTTCTTTCAAGAATAAAGAAGTCACGAAATTCCTGGAGAAATATCGTATTCAACATAGATTTTCTACTCCCTACTACCCTCAACCTAATGGTCAAGCTGAAGCATCGAATAAAGTTATTGAACAAATCTTAAGGAAAACAGTTAATAAGCATGCGAAAGATTGGCATACCCAACTTACTTATGCTTTACGGGCTTATAGGACTAGTGTTTGTACAGCCACAGGTACTTCTCCTTATAATCTTGTTTATGGTACTGATGCTATTATGCCCTTGGAATTAGAAATACCTTCTTTGTGTGTTTCATTTCATGGGATAATTGACAAGGTTACTTTTCGGGAACAATGATTACAAGAATTAGAAATGTTGGATGAACAACGGATAAATGCTTTGGAACATATAAAGGCTTATCATAAATCACTTCAGAAATAGTATAATCATAAGGTGATTGAACGATCATTCTTGGTAGGTGATTTAGTCTTGTATGAGAATCAAAGGAATGTAAATGCTTTACCTGGTGAAAAAGGGAAGTTTAGCCCTAATTGGCTTGGAAATTTCGTAGTAATTGAGAACTTTACTTCAGGTGCTTATAAGATTGCTGATATGAATAGTGTCTCTCTTAAGGAACCTATTAATATTATGCATCTCAAACATTATTATCCCTAATACATCATTCTTTCTTTGTGTATTTATATATTCCTTATAGAATAGTTATGTCTATTTTATAGGTTATGTGATTTGGATACATTCATACATGATTTCGTTCTTTCTTTCTATTAAGTTTTGTGTATTGGTGAAAAGTACAAGTAATCAATCATAAAACTAACTAGGCAAATTTTTTTTTTCATATATAAATTTTTGAGTTTGGTACAAAGATGACACATGTGCCATGTATATCAATCTCTATCTCTACGCTCTGAGGGTCGGTGGCTCCCGACTCTCTCTGATCTGTGGTATGAGGTTGAGGATCTCGGTACGGTGGTCCGTGTGTAGCTCCTCGACATGCTCATCTCATAGTTACGTTCCCGAGCTCTTTGTAGGTCAGCCATCAATTTCTCTTCTCTCTCTCTGCATAACCTTAGCTCTTGCTAGATGCATGCAAAAATATACGCATGTCTTCCGGGATCTCTCTGTCCAATAAGGGGCTCTCGCTCGCTAGCTGGCAGTCGGTAGGATATGCATGTATCCTTCTGGACCTCAGATACAAAGCTCCTCCACTCCGCTATTCTAGCTACATAATTCAAACATATCTATCTTTTAGTACTTCTTCTAGAAAAACATTTATTTAAAATATTCCAACATAATGCACATTTCATACCTGGATCTCCATCCTGGGCGTCACCAAAGGATCTAGATGGTGGGGGCATGGAGTGACTACCCTCTCCCCGCTCTCTGTCTTTGGGTCTAGGCGGTGGTGTCTTTGTATGTGTGTGGGGAGGTCGTTGTGATCTCAATGGTACAACACAAACCACACGATCATCTACACATGTACTATCACTTGGGGGCATCTCCTCTGCTCTTTCCCCTTCCCCCTCTTCCTCTCTGAACTCTACTCTCTCCTCCGCTCTCTCCTTCTCCATAGGATCTCCCTCGGAGATGGGCTCCTCCTCATCTCTCTGATCCTCCTCCTCCTCTGCTGGTATGTCACCACCTCGGTGTGTCCTCTCTGAGAGACCTGGATCACCTATGGGGTAGTCATCAGGGAAGGTGGGGTGGGTTCCCTATAGACTCCAATATCTGATATACTCTCTGCTGATGCCTGAATAGGATACATTAGGAGCTACCTCTATATCCTCAGTCTCATCTGTCTCTCTATCTACAATATTTTCTACTATAGGTCGACATATAGCACCGGGTCTCTGATAGTATCTCGTCGGGTATACATACCGAGGTACTACCCTAGGGACCCCCTTTGTCAGACCAAACTGTCTCATCACTCTATCATAATAATATGGCATCACTCGATGATTGGTAGAACCCTCTAGCATCTTGCGCTATTGTGAGTGTCTCAGCTGGTGTCGAGTATCTGGCCACTCTATCATTCGATAGTATGGTCTCCATATCACATCCACACCTGGTATATGGTCGAGGCGTACTCTGCAAAAGAGGATATCCCTGTAGCGCTAGACGTCTTCTAGTGGATAGGAAAAGGCTCTTGGTGTGCTCGCATATACCATCACTGGAACACCCTGTGGTCGTGTACATGTGTAATGCTCAAACATCCAAACCTATAGCAAGGTGCATATTGTGAGACTCTCCCGCTGGTATCTCACTAACTGACCCAATTCATGGTAGAGATGGGCTAACATGTTGCAGCCCCATGAGAAGATAACCCTTTCGCTCTCCATCCTATGTATGAGATGGGTGAGTGGTGCTAAGAAAACTGTACCCTTTGTGTTGGGTACTACAACCAAAGAGAGTATACATAGCATCACTCTCCATACCAAAGGTGTCGGGCCTGCTAGTATGGATGATAGAGTGATCTGATCTGCTTGGGTCCTCATCTGTGGTACTCATCCCAAATAATACTCCCCATTTGAAATAACCTCGGTAGGACCCCGTTGCACTCTCGGCCTGACAGGCTCACCTCAGACTGGAAGTCGTAGGATCCTATATACATCCTCCAGTGTGACCATGATCTCTCTTGAGGGAAGATGGAAGAACAAGTATCCTCACCCCACCTCTATCAGGGCTGATATCATAGATCGATGGAACCTCATCTGTGGTAGGACTGCTACCCAGTACAGTCCCACATCTCTCAATAGCTGTATCTCATCCTGTTGTAGCTCATACAAGCTCTCTCTGACAGCTACTAATAGCCCTCCAGAGGGGTGCTCTCGGAGACAAATAAGATCATGTTAGCATAAACAACATCATATCAATACTCTATCATTAGGCAACTAGAATACCCACTTGACCAGGTCAAGGTCGACCTTGTTGGGTCAAGGTCAACCTTTTTGGGTCAGGGTGGACCTTTTTGGTTAGGGTTGACCTTATCCCCATAAAGGATGAGACCTGCCTAGTTATGGTCGACCTTAAAGGGTCAAGGTCAACATAACTGGGTCAGGGTCGACCTTTTTGGGTCAAGGTCGACCTTACCTATGAAAACATGAATTTTTCAATCACAAATATCAAAACAAAGAACTTACCTCAGGAAGTGGCTGTCTATTGGCTAGCTTCTCTCTCAGGATCTCCATGCGGTTTGCTCAAAGTTATTCTCTCTTCGACATTATGCTTCTTTTTCTAAACTCTGAAAATGGTAAGAATGAGAAGGTAAGTGTTTCTTTCTCTTATTTATAGCTACAAATTAGGGTTTTATTAGGGTTTTGTTTGAATTTACTTAGGTCAAATTTGAATTTCCCTTTATATGCATTTAGATATACATTCACTCTTTTCATCATAACTTGATTTTGGTAGCCCATTTTTCGGTGCCGTTAATCACGTTGGAATCATGATTCAGATACCTAATCTCTTGAATCCATTTAGGAAGATTTGGAATCCTTCTAACTGGTTTAGGAAAAAACTTTTCAATAAACTGCATATCTAGTGTATAGGTCTAACCTTATCACCCTGTTTCACCTTTCAGAATTAGTAAGCCAAAACAGGAGGCATAAGGGGCTCTATGTACTTCTCAGATTCATCCTAGTAAGGCTTAGGTTATCTATGGATTTTCATTAACCTTGTGTGCTGCAAGTTACGGGTACTAACGATTTCTTGCAGGATATTCACGTTGACGACTTGACTATATCCTTTTTTTTACTTTATGACATTTTCTTACTTTAGCTTGCATATTCATGTAGTGTCATATCTAAGATAAAGTGGGGGCTAAATGTATCATCTTAAAATGGAAGAACTTCCATTTTGGTAGGTTTATCACCCTTATATAGTACACTTGCATATTAGATTTACATTTAGGATGCATTTGCACTTAATTCTCCATTTCTAGGTGAAACTAGGGTTAGGATCCTATGGATCCTCCTTAATTTCCTTCTCTGTGTGGCTTTATTTTTAGGTAGAACCTATGTATTGGCTCTCCTAATCTTCATCATACCTCTTCTATGGCCTTTGTGCCTCTCCCCAACACTCTGATGTGTTTTCTCACCTTCCTAGGTCCCCGACTGACCTAGGAATCTTGTAGATTTCTCAAGGTGACCTGCCTGAAACCTTAGGTCAGGGTTGAAGTCAATTTTGACCTAGGTCAGAATCAAGGTTGACCTTGACCTAGGTCAAGGTCGAGTTTGAATTTGACCTAGGTCAGAATTGACTCACTTTTAGATCCAGAGCTTATCAGGGTTCTAAACTTAAAAATAGGTCCCCGGGTCTGGATGCGAAAGTGTTTTATCCCATATTCGAATTAATACATCCCCTCCTTGGTTGGTGATTGTAATTGGACCATAATTCAAGGTGAAATTTGAATTTGGGTCCCTTGCATTTCCCTAGGTGGTCTCTATTGAGATCTCTATATAAACACTCTCTTTTGTCTTCATTTTTTCATGAAACAAAATTGTGAGATGACATGATGCAAATTATGATTATGACATGATGATGATGCAAGAAAGAAAGAGGATGATATAGAAGGACAAGATATGATGATGCCTTAATAAATACAAGCATTTTGTGGATAAGCTATTGTGGATCTTCCTTGGAGAAAGAAAGAGTCACTAGTACATTAGGCCTATATTTTAGACCAAACTTTTCGACAGCAGGCCAATTTGGCTTGTGAAACTCCTTTTTTTTGGTTTATGCTCCCAAAAATGTCAAAATATCGACATCTATTAAGTTTAAGAAGAAATGTTGAAATATCGACAAGCACGAGATTATATAGAAAAAAAAAGAAAAGTGTTAAACACAATTTTCATTTGCTTTCAGCGGAAGGAGGCGGGTTCATGTGTTGCGATTTCGCACAATAGGTAAGGGTACTTATCCGCTGGAGGCATTTCCCACTTCCCTAAACTGGGGTTTTTTTAACTTCCTATTTTTGTTTATGAATTCTCAGGCGGTTGAAGGTGTACAAAAAATATGAAACTGTTCAAAGGCATACACAACAACATTAAATGCTTCATATTGTCCAAATAAGTGCGCGCCAAGAACAAGGATAGGAATTGTGGCACCTGATAGTGAAATCACAGCCAACATAAGGGTTATATGCTCTTCATCAAGCCCGCTTGAAATCTGCAACGGGTCTGAAACAAATAATTTACCAATAATCAGGTGAGTATTATTGGAAAAATCAAACTTGGAATTGATCGTATGTAATCCAGTCAATATAAATCTTTATTGAGTTTCAAAGGGAAAATAGTTCTATTGCCAATATCACTATCTTTATATTTTAGTTTGTTTTGGTAATCTATAACCAGTCTTGTTGAGATTCAATTCGTTTTAATTAAACACTTGAACTTTGCATAAGTTTCCATAAGAATCAAGGAAAGGATATTTCATCTTGGATATGAGAACTTCTGTTCTGTGCATAATCAGGCATAATACGACTTCCTCAGACAATATACATATGTTGTGATTCAGTCCCCAACTCCCCTTCTTTGACGACATGATCAACTAACTGTTTTCCTTTTTCTAATTGATCTCTGGAATTTTCTGCAAAGAGGGTCTCCATCTTCTATTTGCAACATCTAAATCTTGTTGTTGAATGCTTGATTGGAGCTGCTTCAGAAGAAGCTGCTCCACCAATTTCTCCTTCCCACAACCATCTGAAAGCAGAACCTTGAGCTCCTGTTTTGACAACACAATTTTGAGCCTAATGCCATTCTCTGCCATTCTCTGCTGCTTCCTTTCCTGTCCCTTGTGAAGGAATGAGGTAATAAATATTTCCTCCCTCCAATTTATGGTCATGGGGAAGAACAAGATCAACATTCTCGTAGTGAACAAGCACATTATCACCCTCCATGAGAAGATCTTTCACTATAAGAGGAGGAATGTATTCCACTATTGTTCCATCCATTCTCATTACTTTTATCATCTGCTCCCCTATTTCTGCACAAACCCTAGATTGTATGCAGTTTCCCATTGCTTGGATTTGATACAAATGTGCA
>MU224517.1:439496-457319 GCA_018584345.1 Thuja plicata
TAAGTATGAGAAATTGAATAATGTGGATAGGCACAAAGTTCAGGAAGCACTCTTGGATATGATGAGTACTTTCAAGTTAACTCCTACAAAGATAGGAAATCATGTGCCGAATGAACTATATGATTTTTTGTCAAGCAAATGGGAATTTGCACTTACCACAGAGAGACAGATCAGGGAAGGAACTCTAGCCAAGGTAATACCTGAGTTAACCTCAAAACAAAGAGCCAAATTCATTAAGGAATACAAGAAATGGTTTGTTCCTAAGCTCAGAGGTTATGCTGTTCTGGAAAATGATATTGAAGGAATAGTACAGCAGAGCACAAGGATTTGGAAGGAAATCTTTGGACTGGCCGTTCCAAAAGATAAGAAATCTGGTGAGGGAACATTTGAGCAAAAGACAAAAGAAGTTGAAGTGGAAACTACCCCTGATCCAAAGATGACTCAAGGTCAAATTGCTATAGAATAGGACAAGACCAAAGATGCATTAGACTCAACTAATTCTATTGATCTGACTGCAGACACTCTGATGGATTTCATAGTTGATGATCCAAGCAATTTGAATGCCAAGGAACAAGATATGTCAAGTGGTACATACACTGATTCGCCTATTAAGGCAACTAATACTGAAGAAGGAAAGACCACAACATTTGATGAGATAATTGAAGTTTTCAATGATCAGAAAGGTGAAGAGAAACAACAAACAAATGCACAAGAGGTGACTTCACATAATCCACCTATTTTAGAGGTTGTGAAAACTATTTTAGATAGTGGAGTAGTGATAACGGATACTATTGATAAGCATAAGGAAGAAGACGCAATGCAAGTGTTGGTTGATCTACCACACTCTGCATCATCCACTCCCACAGGTCCTAAAATTGGTGGTATGCCCAATCCATAGACAATATTGATAGAATTAAAAGAGGCAATGGATATTGACACTGTCACAGGAAAAGGTATTATATAGCTGAGCATAAGTTCACCGGAGTTGAAGAAAAAGAAAGTTCTAAAGAAGAAGTCTCAAATTATAGATGTAACATTAGATGAGGTCATTGTGATTCCACAATGGGATCCCAATGAATTATCTTTTGAACAAATAGGGACTCTTCAAGAATTTATTAAGAGAAAGAAGAGACATGAAGAGATGAAGATAGAACAAAAGCAAAAGCAGGTGTTGCATGACATCAAGGATATATTTGCAAAGGCTTTTGACTTAGAGGATGAAATGCCTCAAGCTCCAATTATTGATCAGTTAGTTAACATTGTACATAAGGTAACTGATGATGACATAGACAACAACTAAAAAATTCTACAATGGTCCATGAGAAGATTTGAGAGAAAAGTTCTGGAGAAAATCTCAGAAGAGATTGCAACAAAACAGGTTGAACTTTCTATTCTTGTAGAAACTTTAAAAAAAGTTACAGCCAATGTTTACTCTTTGTACAGGAAATTATGTAATGTTGAATTTTTCACAAAGGATAATCTACAGCTTGTTGAGAAGCTACAGTTAGATTTGAGATCAAATGGCACTAATTTGGGTAAGGATACTACTTCTAGTTCTTTACATCTTACTAAGTTGATCAATGCAGAACGGAGAATAGCCAAGATTATGGCTGAAGATGGTTGAATTAGGGCCAAATTTATAACTATTTAGACAAGCCTATTGCCTCACTTGGAGGTAATACAGCAGGAAATTTCAATTGCAAAGGAGTTATCACAGAGCAATGCAAATCTATCAACTTCAGAAATATTAGTGAGTCTAGCTACCGAGCTAGAAATAAAATTGGAAGTTATGAAGATTGCCAAGGAAAGATAGGATACTACATTTCAATCCACCCTGTAGATTCATAAACAATTTTTGGATAAGTATAACTTAACCCCACCAACAATCAGTGACAAAAACAAGGGGGAAATTGGTAAGGAAGTTGGAAAGGATACAGTATGATACATCAGTACAGAACCAGGTACACTTGTATATATTTTTGAAGGCATGTAAAATTTTTGTATGAATAATTCTGAGTATATTCCTAGGGGGAGTACTTAGTATACTTAGGCAACATTTTGATGAAATGAACAGAAGTAATGATAAGTGTGTTTTTGCCACTAATATCAAAGGGGGAGATTGTTAATCTCTAAGTTCTATTGATGATTAGTGACCAACACTTAGTCATTCACTTAGGCAGTTTTAGTTGGCTATAACTGTGGCCGAGCTAAAACTATGCAAGGCCGAGCAACATTGCCAAGCAGTATTCAGTTTGCCAAGTTACATTGCCGAGCCAAGTAGGATATAGAGAAGTCAAGTGCCGAGCAAAAAAGTTTTTGTATACATGTATGGAATGATTTGAACTTCGAGGATTAGTGATTTGGCTGACTTGTATAAGCTTTTTGGGCCGACTTATGTATTCATTTAATATTTGTCTACAGATTTAGTTATGCATTTAATTGTTTTATCCTATGCATGATCTATTGTAAACATTAATTGTAATACCATCAAGGTATGGGTATTAGGTCTTGATTGTTGATCTAGATCTCGCTATCAGACTTGAATGGATATATTAGATTGCTTCTAAACCCTATTTTTTTTTGTGTGTAAGAAGAGAGAAGATGAAGTGTATGTGGTGACTGCATTTTTGAAGTAAAATGCACAGAGGGTTATTTTGTTAAGAAGCAGAGATCAAGCAGAGAGACAACACAGTGAATAGCAGAGTAAAGTTATATCAGATTGTGAGATCATAGAAGGTACTGGAAAGAGGAGATCCGTCATCAACATCAAAGTGCATAATGAAGGATCAATACTTGAGACATTCTAATCATTGTATTAGGTGAAAATCTCTTTACAGAGTGGTTCTAGTAGACCTTTCTAAATCTCCTAATAGAGTGCTTACTTTATTGTAAGTTGAAATCCTTTCACATGGTAGATTGTAATGATCTTTAGCTCTTAACCGGGCAGACCTTTAACAAGGTAGATTGCATCTTGTAATTAACTTTTGTAGCCTTAACATGCACACTTTATTACTGTAGTAGTGGAGAATTTTGTGGGTGTCATCCCCACCCCAGTTTTACCTATTTGGGTTTCTGAGTTACCAAGTTCTTATGTTATGAGTTATTTATTTCATTATATGGATGCTATCTGATATTAAATTAGATTCATATATGTATGAATGTGGACCAGTTTGTTTTAAGTGTTTAAATTTGAAGATCTGATTCACCCCCCTCTCAGTATCTTTCTTTCCCATTATTGTATTTCCAATAGTAACCACTAGCTTTGCAACCTCTGAAAATCAAATCCAAGACATACCAAACCAAATAATCATCCACTGTACATAGGAACATTAATTGTAACAACAAAAACAACTAGAAACTTGATCATACCTCACTTAAACTGTCATCCAAACTTCTGCAAAACTCTATAGATCATCTAGAAACACCTTTGAACAATACCTCACAATCTCAACTCAAGATCTTCAACATGTCACCTGAACAACTGAAATCCTCTTCACTGAGCATACTGAACACATTGTTTGAAACAACAAATAGTATGTTGACATCAACGACAAGACATTAATGTCTGCACACCCAAGTACCAAACTTTGACATGCTCAGAAATATTCCAACATAGTTTTCCATCAACCATGCTAGATATTGCTCCTCTTGTGTGTTTCCCACCTTCCCTAAATACTACAAACCGAGATGGGAGGCATATGATATGCTTGACTAGCTCCTCTTGTATGATGTATTATTTGTGTTTTCTTATTGTAATGTGCTTCCCTATGATGTGCTTCTTGCGATATGTTTTTTTTATATTTCTATAGATGAACCCTTGTTTCTCCATTGGCGCAAGGTGATAAAGGAATCAACCTGTCATGACATTCCTCTATTTGTATCTCATTTCTTCTATATGTTGTTACATGTTATGTCGTGCATGTGTGAGTAATAGAAAATGTTCCTTTGTGTTGTTTGATTAGGGATGATGCAAAATGGTAGCTACCTATTCCTTTTGGTCTCTGTGATGTTGACCCAAAAAAAGCTCTTCTTTGTAACACTTACGTTCTCTTCTTCCAATTCTACTAGCTCTGGGAGATGATGACAGTATCATGTAGGTGATCATTTTGACCTCTAAATTAGTAGACCCCTTTAATGCTCTCTTTATTCATGTGTTTCACTTCCCTTGGTTTGTCCTTTCTTGGGGGAATTTCATAGTGGAAATGTTTCTTGTGTGTGCATGTATTCTTTGTTAAAGCCATTGCTCTTGTTAAGGCATTTGTAATTGCTTTAATGTGAGGGCATATACTCTGCTCCTTGTTTCACATTTTTTACACACACCCACAATGATTCAATGCAACCTCTTTTAGATGGCTAAGGAAACAATGCTTTCCTTGTGTTCATCTTTTCATTGGATCCTAAATGGAGACAATGCTTTCCTTAACAACTGACCCTTCTTTTCTAGATCCCTTAATGAAGACAATGCTTTCCTTAAGGAATGATCTTCCTTGCCTTGATCCCTTTGGAGAAAATTATTTCCTTAGGCCTGATCACCTTTTCAGATCCCTTAACAGAGATAATGCTTTCATTAAGGACTGATCCTCTTTGATGGGTTGACTAGAAAAATACAACTTTCTAGGATATCAATGCAATATTTTGCAACAATTTCTCTTTGCATGATCCACAGTAAGGAAATACCTTACTATGCTAGTAGTCATGTTTCTCTATTTCTTCTCTCTTCTGAGCGATGTCTCTCTTATTTTGGTTTTGGATTTGATGAGGACTTAATTCACTTGGGGGCTTGATGTTCTTCATCTCCTAGAAATTTATAAGATTGTTCTTATGCATTGATCTACTATACTGTGAGAATGAGTTTGTGTCATAATCCCACTAAAGTGGTGACTAATTGTACCATCCTAAAAAGTTAGCACTCATAATTGTATGTTCTATGAGGACCTCATGTTGGTGATTTCGAGGCCAAAATGCCTATTATTCTTGATCTTGACAACCTGCCCCTTTTCCTCCCGCATCTTTTCATTCCTCTTGAAACCTAGTTTAAATCTGGACCCAATCTCCTAGGAACAAAACATTTCAAATGTTCTGTTCCCGCTTGATTGGTCCTAAATTTGGCACGGAGTCCTATGTCAGAATTCTATCTAGAAATTTGATCCTGTGGTCAGCCTGGCTTATATTTGAATCCTGAAATATAGGATTGAGTATATAAAATATATATTTCCTCATTTTGATATAGACAATCTAGTGCAAGTATTTTGGCAATCAAGATATCAAGTTTTTAAGCACAATTGAGCAAATTGGATTCAAGATTTGAAGGCAAGTATCCAAGATCAAGTTATCCAAGTTTCCGATTCTTCAAGATCATTCAAGTCAAAGGCGATCTTCTCTAATTGAAGCAAGTTTCTCTCCCATATTGGTAAAGTAGAGGAATTCTCAATCAACCAAGAATATCCTTCTTTCATTCTCATCCATTCTCCTTTACAAGCGGTTATCAAGCATATCTACATTAAAGATATAGAAATTGCAATCATAGATATATGTATTTGTGAGGGAATCCTTAGTTTCTACTCTACATTTCAAGGTCAAATCCTTGATTTTAAGTGCATTCAAGTATATTTGTGGGTATAAGCGATTTCAACATCCGTCAACAAGAGTTTATGCAAGGTGAATAATTTGTTTACCTTTCTACATACTTTCCTTTGTGCATTTTCATTTAATTTCCATGGTTGATTCCTAAATGGGGTTTGACCAAGGCAAACCCTTTTAGACAACCTTTTCCCTCATTTTTTTGTGTGCAAGAATAGGTTACAAAGCTTTTGTCAAAAAGCTAGAAAGATTGGATATTGTCGGAAGCTTCCAGAAAATTTCAGGCAAAAATACATGAAACATAATGTTTCAAACATTCTATTCCCAGGTACATAACATTTCAAATGTTTTTTACCATACATTTTGTTCTCATATTTTAGGTACAAGTTAGATCTATCCTTTAGTTTCTATTTATGTCAGTTACAACTCTTTGTCATTCTATATATTTCTATTATTCATAGTGTTTCAACTACTTGTTTATTTTGTCACCTACATTGCATTTCTCCTATCATTTTAATCAATTCCATATTTATTAAAGGATCACTGCCCCATTCAGCGCTCAAGTCTCCTCTAAAACCTAATAGAGGCATCTTCCTTTTGAATGTGAAAAAATGAAAATGAGTATGTAGTCATCTAACCTAATTGCATTACACATCCCCTCACACAAATTTCTTATTGTTCAAAACCATAGAAGGAGATACATAAACATTGAATAAGAGAAATACATCCTTAATCACATAAACACATGAGCATGAAACTACACTACTCAATATCCAAAAAATGTAGAATACTAGGTTATATGAACAAAACATCATGGAATCACCAAGTCCAGAGAGATAAATGCATACAATCTATAACAAGACCATTTACAAAGTACACCTTCTCATGACCATAATTATATACTATCAAAGTAAGAACTAAATGCAATAGACAAATATACAAGGATACAATGAAGGATACATTATCATGGTATCACAAATACGAAGGGTGTGTAAATACAATCTGGGACCACTTGTCACCTGTACACTGGTCCCCAATGATAGTTGGTCACACCACTTGACCATGAGAAACCCTCAGGACCTCTCTCACCATACTCACAAAGATAACCATGTGGCCCATACAATACAAGACAACAAATCACATAGGGTATACACATATGCAATTCCATAACACCACCCTATCCACATGAGGCATGATCATACAAAATACAAGGTATTACACACTCAAATCTGTGTACACCACAGGAAAGAAAGAAATAACCACAATAAAAATAACAAGGGCTCAACCAAACATTTCCACTTATTGACATCTCAATCGAGTGTGTGCATAGTCCAAGTATGGGAGTGTCATCGCATAGCCCAGGCATGGAATGAAATGACCCATTGCCTCACCACATCATGAAACGCGACACATAACCTTGGTTGGGAATGAAATAACCAATCTCCTCACCAAAACATGACTCATGTGGTGCCAAGAAACCTATAGCCAAGGTGGGGAATGGAATGACCCATCACCTCATCATATTGTGACTCAAGCGTTGACATGCCGAAAACTCTAGGCCTTCTCCAATACGTCCATGACTAATGGGAGCCCACAAGCACGCAGGAGGAACCTCAACCATTATTTTCTTGATTAAGGGTTTTTCAACATTAATTTTTTAATTTATTATGTTTTCCCTTGAATAAAGACTCCAAAATGTATTACCTCAGTGGCCGTTTGTGCCCCGGTCCCTCTATTGAGAGCCATTCCCAATGTTGGCTACACATCCACTCAAGTGCACAACCAAAATTGGTACACACGAGGTATTATTACATCCAAACAAGCATGGAGATTTTCTAGAATATCCATTGGAAATGATACAACTATATCATCCATGCGGTGTGGTCCAATAATACTCACATGCACACACAAGTTCCAATTCCTAGAAATACAAACATGCTTATGCATAAATGAGACCTCCACAAGGATGAATAAAATACACAAGGGATTTGTGGGTCCACCAAGGCCCTCAAATATCCATAAAAATGCACATACATAAACATCGCTCAAGGGCACACAAAGAATGTAAACTCAGATATGGGCTTCCCTAACCAAAATTTCATAAAAAAGTTAACTTCCAAATTTCAAGGAAACAAGAAAACCCATTTGACCTCAAGAATAATACATTCCAAAAATGCAATTGTTTCATCCAAATTCATAAACATGATAGCCCCATCTCTAAAAATGTCCAAAACCCTAATTCTCAAATAATGCATATATTATAAACATGAAACTCCCTTGGTCTTTCACAAACCTCTAAATTTCATCCATAGAATTAATCAATCAAACACTAAGATCAATCTCACTCAACTAAATATAGATTTTAAACAAGAATGGATGAGGAGAATTGCACATACCTTCAAATAGCCAAGTAAACACCAAAAACATCAAGACGAAAGGAATCATCATCAAATCACATGAAATTCAAAGGAAAGGTAGAAATCAACCCAAGGAATCCAATAAATGAATACCCATAACAATCTTTCTTCAAAAAAATTCCTAATAAGCCAAATTTGAATTTCACATGTTTTTCAAGAAAAAAACCTCCATTTATTTTAAAAACCCATGACCAAAATGAAGGAAAAGTCACTTTTTATTAAAGTCCCTATAACTTAAAACCCCCCCAAAAAATAGAAATCAAACAGATTCATAAAATTTCATCAACAATTGAATAATTTCAAAATCCCTCAATACAAAATATTAAGATCTCAACATAATAAAATTCCCTTAAAAATTGACGACTACGACAATTTATGCCCAAACTCATAAACTGGTTACACCGAACAACATAGACAAAAGATCGTGGAAAATTGTTATGATACAACATGGAGATACGCCAAAACATACATCTAAGTCATGCATACAAAACATAGTCGAACATTGTGTCAATGTAACTGACTGATGTATAAGCATATCGAGAAAACTATCATCCAAAAGCCAGAATGACGATTGTGGCTAAATAAAAGCTGGCCACATGACTACCTAGACATATTTAACCACTGTTGGGGTTTTATTTTATTTTATTTTGCGAACGCTCATACCTGCCAATTTAGGTGAAGTTGACGCCCAATACCTGTCCATGTTAGTACAATATTCAAAGGACACACACATATATATCATGTCAAATAGTAATGAGAAATGAAGAGGATCAAGACATCGTGTGGGAATCACAAGTGAGTAACTATGATTTCATCCATGTTATACAAGCATGTCAAATAGATTAAGAAAGAAAAAATAACATAAACATAACAGTACTTGAAACATCAGTAACTCGTAACATATAAGTAACCACCATCATATGTCGTAAAGAAACATATGAAGTGATCTTTATAACATAAAGTGTCCATCACATCATGTAACATCAATATGATCAAATCTATAATGATAACAATATTATTAATCCCATATGACATAATGCACATACAACTAATGAATACACAACATAATACAAAAGGTGGTAGATGAGATCATAATATTATCTCAGCTAGTATAATTTTAAACGTCCATGGACCACAATTAACATCAAGCACATCATATCCAGTGAAATCATTAAATGATAGTACTATAATATAATCATTATCACAACATACACTAGACTACTGGTATGAATTATTACATCATTAAAATAGCATACCATAACTCATTGAATCCGTATAACCTTAACACATAGAGTCATGGTTACTACATTATAGTACATATGAGGTAAACAAAAACCTTAACATAATGATACCATATAAGCATATTATTGCAATCAAACATCATCACAAAGTTATTATGCAATAATGATCACCAAAGAAATACAAGTAAAATTCACTATTTACACCAACAATGTATCACCCAACCAAGGAGTATAATTATAGTCACACTACACAAAATGTCAGTCACCAAAGAATAGCCTAATTATACTCATATAGAAAGAATACACTAGGTCCAAGTTGGTTAATAAAAAAACAAGCTAATACATCCACACAACCCATAATATTGAAAGGATATCAACACATCATATATCCACTTAGCATACAATTTAAACATAGGGATGCATGAAGCAATCATAGAAACACCCAAACTAGATCATGTCCTACACAGATCTACCTTCCAAATAGCGTGAAGCAGAAGGAAAATGAGAAGGAAACTACATAGATATCTATATCTACATTTAAAATTTCATTTTATGAAAATTTTAAATGGTTAATTTATTAATGATTTACATTATTTAAACATATCCTTCATCTCTATATTTGTGCTTGAGTTTTATGATCTTGAGTCCCACATCTAATATACCTATGAGAACAAGCTATAGGCTTGTGACTTCCTTAAGTTTAAATACTAAGGGTGTAGAGCCCAAGTCAACTATCATTTTCTCCATAATAATTTAGGTGAAACCACTATGCCTACATATGGAATACCTATCATGGTGGAGAACCTTTTTTTTTTTCTAAAGTTATCAAGATGAGGATGACTCTTTAACATGAGTATCACCTAACCAATTATGAAATCTTGTAAATGACATGGAAAGGATTAAACATTGGATGGATCAAGATACTCAAATAATGATGCAATCCCATTGATTTAAGAGTTGAGGGGATGATTAAAAGCGATTAAAATGGTGTGGACATGTTGCATGACACATCTCATTAATTGAATAATAATATCATGCTAATTAAAACTTGTACCAAAGCTCTTAAATTCTCCAATCCTACAAATCATGTTGAAAATTCCATTCCTATACCAACATAATTTTCTAATATCCTTAATTATACACCACTTATCATGGTTACATCTTCACAAAACATCAATCCTACACATATTAGTCTTGGAGCCCTATCAATCACAATTATTCTATACCTCCTTTTCTAAATGTTCCTTGTATTTACCAACCATAACCTATACCCATTTACCATAATGTTTCACTTTCTTATTCCAATTCTCCATCCATTTATCACAATGTTGCACCTCCTTCACAATCAAACATGTTCAACATTGACCTATCCACCGAAGAAACCAACAATAGCCTAGCTCAAAGTGTTTCTTACTTGCAACAAAAATTGGCTTCCATAACCCAATTCAAATTCAAAATTCCAACTTATGAAATCACTACCCACTCTTCCGTGATATTATCTATGCAATTTTCCTTTAATATATAAAAACTCATCAATTAGAGACATACAATATAAAAGGTGATGCCTTGACCCATGTGACAATATTTTAAACCTTGTGTAGTGACTTCTCAAATGATCATAGGATCATGGCTAAATTGTTTTCTAGAACATTTAGATATAGGGCATTGGAATGGTATCATTATTTTCCTTCTAATTGTATTGACTCTTTTAAAATATTGGCTAATGCAATTATACAACAATTTCAAATTAATATTGGTCCTCAAATTTATATGATTGATTTGATTCATTTAAAATAAGGAGTTAAAGAAAAAAGTGACTAATTTTATTGGTATATATAAACATTTGCATGTTCAAATTTCTTATCTTTGGCCTGATATGCATGTTCAAAGATTTTTCATTTATAATTTGTAAAAATACATTAGAGGCAAGTCTCTATTTTATGAGTTTACTTCATTTACCCAACTGTGCATAGTTCTTCATAATCATCATCTTTAGGTGAGCTAATTTGAGTCATCCACATCAATGGATCTGGTTGGTAAGAATGATGCCACTCAATAATTATTCCTAAAATTCCAAAAGCCAAATGAATGATTCATCAAGATTAACATTGATTCTTCAAACCATGTTGATACAAAAGTGGTAGCTACAATATTAGGTGTGGCTCCTTTGTCATTAGTCTTCAAAGCTATGCATAAATTTTCTTTACTTTCCAAGTCTTTACGTAATATCATGCTTAATTTGATTGATGCTAATCTTTTGAAAATTTCTCCCATCAAACATAATGACCCTCCCAAAACATTTCTAGATTCTTATGATCCCAAAGCCTTTTTCCAATACTATTTTCAAACCAACCATGATACTAAAAAGTATTATTTGTTGTGTATCATCGTGAATTGCACCTCTAGGTAATTCCATGCGTACCTAGGTCTAATTTTAGAATGTATATACTCCCGCATCCACTTCCAACTATCCCAAATTGACTATGTATATCTTTCTAAAATCCTCTCTCTCAATAAGACTTCTGGTCCAAACTTGTGTCTATCTTGGGTGGACCAAAGTGACTTTGAGGATAGGGGAAAATTGGGTCTTCTTAGAAGTTTCCTTATTCCTAAAGGTTTGGCCCCAAATTTGAACCATGAAATGATCATTTAGTTTTATCAGGGATTCTAGATCCTTGTTGGATTTCTTCAATTTTTCTTTAAGGATTCCTTGTTTGCTCCTAGTTTGGAGAGGTATATAACTAAGCTACCCTCCCTAATTTTGGCAATCAATCAATGAAATTAATTGAAGCTCACCTAGAAACTTATAACTCTAGACAAACCACACAAATCAGTATGTACAAGATCCAACAATCCACTTGAACAATAATTCTTACTTTTGAAAGTAGCTCTAGTTTTTTTTCCCAACTGACATTCCTTGCACATAGGGTTAGTAGGTTTCACCAACTTAGGAAGATTTGTCACAACATCAGTATAACTTATCTTAACAATATTATCAAAATTTACATGACACGTCCTTTTATGCCTTAACCAACTTTCATCAATCTGAGAAATCAAGCATCTCTTCTGAGCACCATTCAAATGAAAGACATTATCTTTGGTTTTTGTACCTGATCCAATTTCAATTCTGGAGCTTCCCACGATTCTACATTTCCCATTCTTGAATTGCAGTTCATATCCCTTGTCAATCAAGTGTCCAACACTCAGAAGATTATGCATTAGACCTTCAACATACAAGACATCATCAGCATTGTTCTTACCATCAAGAGTAATGGATCCTCTGCCATGGATTAGAAAAGGTGTATCATAACCAAACCTCACAACACCACCATCATACTTTTACAAAATCACAAAGTTTCTCTCATCACCTATCATATGATATGAACATCCATTTTCAGTCACCCATTCATCTCTTTCTTCAACTTGCACACCGAAATCTCTTTCCTCATTCATGTCGCTAGTAGAATTAGAAGGTCTTGGATCAACTTCTTTGATAGAAATAAATACCCATTCATTATAGATTGATAAACCTTTATTAGATTCATCATCTATCACACCTTCTTAAGCATAATAAAATCTCTTCTTTAATCTTGGTTTCCTAGGTTTAGATTTAGGGGTTCTTTTCAGACATCTTGAAGAAAAATGACCTATCTTATGGAAAGAAAAACATTTAAGAGGCAATTTTCCTTCATACATACCAACACCTTTGGGCAATATCTTGGAAATAGGGGCTTCAAGTTCCTCAAGATCTCCCTCTTAATCTTCAATCTCTTTCATCTCCTTCTCATATCTGGATACCCTTCTTGTAGAAATTTCTCCTGGATCACATCTCTGCTTGTCCTTTCCAGAAATAATAGCCTTGAATGCAGATTCAATCTTAGGGAATGAATTTCCAAACTCACTCATCTCAAAAGTTTTAAGCTTGCCAATCAACATGTCTTTGGTTATAGTTGTCATAGTTATGATATCCTCAATAGTAGCCTTTGGTTATAGTATATACATACATACATACATACATACACATACACATACACATACACATACACATACACATACACATACACATACACATACACATACACATACACATACACATACATATACATATACATATACATGTTTCTTTTATTTCACATGGATATGGAATAATGCCACAAAATATGTAAAGTTTGGTATTATAGTGAAGGAATTTACCACTACATACATAATTAGTAGTGAATTAGAGAAATACCTGTGTGTTGAATTTGTATATGCATAAAATGTACTTTATCTCATGATCTCGCATGTTTGACCTTAATGAAGCACAAAAATAATTAGTACATGGTCGTTTAATATTTGTCACCTCGAATGAATTTTTGTTTATTTATGTAAAATGGTAATCAAGTAATAACCACCTGTAGATGTTGGCCCTTTAGAGACAAAAAAAATGTGCATGACACACTTAGGGAAGACAACTATAAATCAAGGCCATTTGATGTATGGGGAATATGTTGTAGCACTTCTTGGAAAAAACCCACCTACCTATGCTAATAAATAACATAAAAGAATTATAAAGACCCATCTACAGGAATTTGAAAATAATTCCCCTCATGACCTAATCTTTTATACATTCATGATGCTTTTATTTTTTTATAGTATAATTGAGGAGAAATTGAGGTAACCCTTTCATTTACATGTGACACATCAGAGAAAAAAACATAATTGTACATGCTATGACTATCTTTTAATGATGCAAATGAAAAATTAACTCTTAATGAAATTTCCTCATAGTCTAATGTAAGCATGATGAGAATTAACTGGTGAGTTGTTGACCCTACTAAATACATGTTTGGACATCCGTGAATATGTTTGGGATAATTTTCTGTAGGGTTGACTCCCTGTGTTTGTGGATCATTGCTAGATGTTCCTAGATCTGTAGCTCCTAGTTGCTAGGGGAGATCCACTTAAATATTCGTGGAGTCTTTTCTAAGTGATGTATATAAAAGCTCAAAATTCATCCCAAAAAAATATGTCCTCATCTTCAGTGTCTTCATGTTCCAAAACCAGGAGTATGTCCTTCCCTTCACTGTTGACATGACTAATCTCTTCCTTAATATATTGCACATGAGATAACTCTGGCCCATTCTAGAACTCTAAATCTATTTTGTCCTGGGTAGGATGACCTTCCTACTCTGTCTATAGAAAATAGGGGAGCTCTGAGAAAAAATAAATTTGGTCCTCAATTTAGGGCTTCCCTTGGGAGCATATTCTTCTTCCACTTTTCATGGATCTAGCTTTTCATCTTTAGCAACATGCTATCCTTGGGGTGACTTGGGCTCTTTTTACATGATGAGGTTTGACCTTTCCCTCTATGTCACTTTGGATGCCATACTACTGGACCACCCTAAAATAATGAGATGGTGTTTGACATCAAATATTGGAAAGAAAAGAAGGTGAACCCTTATAGTTATGGAATAATCTCTTCTTAGGAAGGTTCTTTCAAACAATATGCATGCATATACTCAGTCCCATCATGAAGTACTACTTGGAGAGACAAAAATTCTTCATGGAATACTATTGGTGTAGACTAAAAAATAGGGGGATATGCCTTTGTTTCTCTTGTTCAATTATTTTCATCTTGTGCTGGAAGTCCCACAACACCTCTTAGAGACTGGGAGCTCCATACCCTTGAAAAGGCTCAAAAGGGGTCCAAACAGGGGAATCAAGATAATTCCAATCCATGTTTGACCAAATCAAACACGTGCCTTACCAAGTGCACTTGATAGCTTCATTTAATCTAGGGAGACAAAAGTGTGCACAAATTTGGTAATGATGCCTACTCAAGTTGACCTAGTGTTCCATAAAATATTGTTGATCCCTAAGAGGCTCATGCCTAAATAATGACAGTCAAGAAGTTTCATATAAGTGGGACAAATTGCACCCTATGAAACAACCTATAGGATTTTATAAACCAACTCTTCAAAAAGGGGGTAAGAGGAAAGGGGAGAGAAACCTTTCACAAACAGCCTAAGGTAAGGGAGGCAATTTTGTAGAATAAATTTTTTATGATGTATTTAGGAATTTGTGTTAGATGTTATTCATAGTAATCCGATCCTTTCCAATCAAAGAGTCAAACCTTAGAGAACTAGACATGATGTACCATTGCCCGTTCATTTTTTACTATAAGAAAAATACATATAAAGTCTACATGGCATAGAATGTAATATTCATATCTTAGTCATGGTAAGCTTTTACATGGGTCTAAATTAAGGCACAAGCCTCATAAGGGCTATACAATTCTTCGCATCACAAGACACGATATAAGAATACTATTTTAGAATGAAACCCTAACAAGAGACATCTAAGAATTGTTCTTGCTTCTAAACATAAATATTTTGTATAAGGGTTAAATGATAGAACAATAAGCCCCAAAGCTAACCTTCTTGAGAAGAAGGCTTTAAATTATACAATTCATCTTTTGTTTTAGATGCATTTGGAGGAGAAAAAACCATTCATGATCCCAAACTTATCAAAGTAAATAGAAAATTAATGTACCAATATAAGTAAACTAGATCAAACATAAAATAAATCAACACAAAATACTTTGATTAATAAAAAAGAAAGGCTAGAGGAGCACAATCTTCGTATTTCATTAAGAGAAAAAATGCAAGGCTAGAGAGTAAGCCCTAGAATATAAATGTTACAAAATACATCTCAAGCTGAAGAACCATGGTGTAATTGAGAACAAGACTCAAACTACTATGAATTTACAAACTCTTTCCTAAAAATCATCCAATACTTAGAACTAGAATTTAAAGTGGAAACTCTAATACTAGTATCAAATTAGAACCCTAAAAAAATGCAGGCTCTCAAGTTTTATAGATCCAGCCCCCTTGGGTATTTTAGATTAATTATGATATTCATATCATTTATTTAGTACAATTTGTCACCATGCTGGATATTTTGGCATGATTATCTTGTTATTGTCTCATCATAGAGACTGACAGTGCATTTTATATTGGCTACTATCAACATGCCTACTAGCTATTGATGAACTACAATTATCCCAAAGATTTGTTGTGATATCATCATGATTTCTCTTTTAGCAAGCCAACCCTTCTCAAAATCTATTGAAAGGACATTTCCTATGTAAGTCTCTTGACATGGGATATTATTTGAATATACTGCTTGGGCCAGCCCCTTTTGGTGATAATTTCAAGATTTCCCCATGTCAAGCTACTAGATGTTGGGGGTGAGAATTTATAAGAAGGTGCCGGGAGCTCGACCATATCAACACACATCAGGGTTGTGGACTTGCAAAGCTCATTTGAAAGGAAATTTTTAAGAAAGTGTCTGCAAACACTTTATGTTTGTTTGGTTGAGAATGCGTGGTCAGGAAAACACCATTGTAGATGGAGTCTATAGGCTACAAGGATTTAAGGTATATGAAAATACTCTTTATGAACCTTTCAATAATTCCTCTCCCAAGGTTTCTCTCCTTCATGAGGACATATTGGTGCAAGAAGATACCTTTTACACTTCTCTCAATGCTCTTCCTCTTTGGAATGATCCTCTTTGGAATGAGCCATTAGATAATGATATTGACTATTCTCTTAATATGTAACTCCTCCATGATAGTACCTTGGTGAAAGAGGATGATATTATAGAAGAGGTTGATATGATTGACAATTCTCTTAATGATACTTCACCTTCTATTTATTTCAACAACCTTCCCTCTAGAGATGATGTATTAATGAGTTATTTTTATCCCTCTCCTAAAGTCTACCTCGGTCATGAAGGTATTATGGAACAAGAGGATAATATCATTGATGACCTCTCTTCTATAAATGAAGTTGTAGAGAATAATAAAGTCAATATCATTCATGTATTTGGGAATGAGAAGCCCAAAGTATTTGTCCAAATTCATCAAGATACCCCTCAACCTCAAAAACACTAGTAATTATTGTAAAAGGTGATACATAACTCGATAATCATATTGTAGCATACACATATTGTTAGGATTAAGTAATACTAAGAGGGGGGGTGAATTAGTATTACAACACTTTAAATTAAACTTAAACCAATTCCAAATAAACCATAAGCTTGCTGAAATGAAAAGAACATAAAAAAATAACACATAACTCATAACATCATTATTTGTTGTTGAGGAAACCCTGGCCAAGGGAAAACCCCGGTGGGGATGGTACCCACAAGCATGCACTAAAGTATAATGTCCCTATTAGGAGCTGAATATTACATAGTACATTTCCTTGTTAAAGGAATAACAACCCCTTTAAAGGTACACAACACCCTGTTATGGGCCAACTGAGCTTACAACTCTTACAACAAAAATTCTGTTATAGTGTTCTCAATAATGAAAAAAAAAAAGCATCTCCAATGCTTAGATAGTTCCATTCATAGGTCTTGAATGATCTTTGTGATCCTCTGCTCTACCATTCACATACATACACATATACATTCACTCATCCATCTTCTATATCTTTTCTTTACAAAAAAGTCTTCATACACACACACACACACACACACACACACACACACACACACACACACACACACACACACACACACACACACACACACACACA
>MU224517.1:457369-495301 GCA_018584345.1 Thuja plicata
ACACACACACACACACACACACACACACACACACACACACATCTTTCTTAACATCTAGTCGTCTCACTTAACATTATCACATAGTTGGCTCTCAATGCAAAAAAAAATAATGTAAAGAGAAAATACAAAGTCAGCGCTCTTACATAACCAAAATATAGGTTATCCAAAATTATGATCTGACTTAGCTTTCCAGGAGTCCATACCATACTCCTTAAATCATTGCTACTATTTAACTGCTCTGTTACGATGTTTTGTTGTCTTCGCTTGTCTTCAAATCTCTCTAACTCATTGTAATAAACACCAAAACCAATTTGATCTTAGGTGGAGGTCATACATACCCAATAGTATCTTCCACTAAGCTCGCAAGTCAATACTCATCATACTTGATCTTCGATACCCAAAACAATATTGTCATACTCTGTATTTCTGCTTCTGTACTTATTCATTTTGAAGACTGTATCTCCAAAACTCAAGTTCATTCAAAGTGATCAAATACCAGATATTTTTCCATAAATGACAACCCATAAGTGTCTCATATCATACAAATATCAACACTTTCCAACACATATAACAACAATGCTTTCCCCATCATCCTTCACAACATAAGGAGTATGATCTTGTTGACAAAATTCGTGATACATGATCCAATATTCCTATTTGGGACTTAATTAAACTTCACCTAAAGACCATTCAATGATTCAAGAATCCCTAAAAAAAGTTGTTAGATCCCACCCTATTAAGTCAAATGTGGTAGCAAAAATTCTTGATCCACAGTCGCAAATTGAGTTCCACCAACATGACCTCTATAGAAGTTCAACACCAATGTCACCCCCTCATGATTTCCATTCTAATCAATGATTATGGTATAAGAAACATATTAGTAAATAATTCTTCAGCCCTTAATGTGTGTAGAATTTACTTGTTGAAAAAAATAAAAGTGGACACTTCTCAAGTATTCAACGTTATTCTACTCCTATTTGTTTCTTTGATAATGCGGGCAAACCGTCATTAGGTATAATTAAATTCTTATTAAAACATGACCTATAATTTTACCCATTATTGTCCATATCTTTCTTGATTCTCTCACATACAACCTTCTTCTTGGTAAACCTTGACTTCATGTTATGCAAGCCGCTCCTTTTACTCTTCTTTGAACAATCAAATTTACCTATGCCAATGTATTGTATACTATACAAGATGATGATAAATTATGTATTCAATATAAATCCTCTACAACTTCCTTGATTCTCCCCCAATACAAAACAAAATACCATCTCCTCCTAAAGAGGATGATTGAGGATCATTATACTTCACACCCTCCTTATGTACATAACAAAGACAAAGTTCCTAAATTTGAGACTCAAACTTCTTATTCAAAAAAATGTATAGATGTTGATGGGAACTCTTTAAATTTCAACCCAATTTGCCTTAAGAATGAGCCTTATCCTCATAACATATTTAATTCTAATCTTAATTATTATAATGGACATGATTTAGGATGTATGAAACCTATATCACACTTGTCTAAAGACAATTTAGGTTCCAATATCCTTCTCCATTGACATCTCTTCCATTTTCCAATATTTATATGACCTTTTGTCCTAATTTCTCATCACAACAAGAGAACATTTTGTTTGAGGTTCTCAGATCCAACTTAATTAATCTTATTTAAAAAAAAACAAGAAACAATGGTAAAAAATATCAAGACAATCGTTCTATTTATGTGTATCATCAAATCAGTGGACATAAAATTAATGAATGTCATTTTTTGAAGTTGAAAATTAAAAATTCATTGATTATGGTATACTTAAAATGACAAGTAGCAATGAATGATACTTTTGTTATGATCATTCTAAATAATATTTAAGTTCCTATTATGTTGATTCTCACTATGTGACATTGGTACCTTATCTTTTGGAGATTCATTTTAATTCATGGTGGTACAATCTTAGGTGAAATCCTACTTTGTGAGAAATATAATAGTATTTATTATCCTTGTCTCCACACTTGGGAGGAAATAGTATTTTTTCAATCTTATATCTTTCCTAAGGACCCATTTCTCCCTTTGGTGAGTTGTATCTTTTATAACTTGATTTCCTTTCTAGTATCAAATCATTTGTTCTTCACGAGGATTTTATCCCTTTAACAATATATACATCCTTGTTTACAACCTCTTCCTTTCCCAAAATCCCACATCTATCATTAATGATCTCTCACCTTGGGTACACACAATGTGTTGTCCTTCACCAAGTATCCCCTTAAAATATTAATAGGGAAGGTGTGTATCCTTGATTATCCTTCCTCTTATTCCTTGTCTTCATGCTTGCAGAGAAAGGGTTATCTCTTTAATATCCTATAGTTTCTAACGATCCACTTTCTCTCGATTGAGTGATGTTTTTTTATCATACGATTTCCTTTTTAGAATGGGATTATTTCTTCTGCACGAGTATTTTATCCTTTTTATGAGATTTACATCCTTGTTTACAACCCCTTCCTCGCATGAAAGCACATGTATTTCATAAACAAATCCCTTTCTTTGGGGCTTAAATTTTGTTATCCTTCATCAAGAATCCCTTTATGTAGCAACGAGAAAAGTGACCATTCTTGTTCCCCTTCTCCTCTTGTGGGCAATGATACTATTTTTTTTCAAGATCTCCTCTTGGAGGTAGATGTCTTTGAGTAAATAATTATTCCTCCTTCTCCCTTTGCATCCCTCAAAATTATTCCTTTCCACTTGTTGCAAGATATATTTTTACGACTATCTCTCCCTTGGCTTAAAATAATTATGCCTCTTTAGCTAGGGTTAGATTTGCATTGTTGCATAAATGATATCTCCTTGGTGTTGAAGGTGTGTATCCTTGTTCTTATTTTACTTAATATGACACCATAGCTTTATATTTCCATCTTAATAAGGGGGTCATATATTCAACCTTCTTGTGTATTATATAGAGAATTTCCTTGGATATAATACATTGCTTGGTTATTCTTTTGCACTATATTTAGTAGATTTCCTTGCATACAATGCTTTCCATGGTTAACCTTTATCACTTTTTATTGAAAATTTAATTTCATATAATAATTTTCTTTGTTATTCTTGGGATGGGTTGATTATCATAACACAATTTGCTTTACTATCAACTCCATAATTGCACCAAAATCTCATGGGATGAGTAAAACTAGAAAAGCACAACTTGCTAGACTATTTTCTTCTCTTCCTCCTCTTTTGTCTCACAGATCAAACAAAATAACACAATTTATTGTCTAGTAGAATTTGTTCTATTTCATGGATCACCTATCATAACATAATTTGATAGCTTGTGTAATTCATGGTTTCCTTTTTCTTTCTTCCCCCTCCATGATCTCATAGGCATAACACATTTTTCTAGGTGGTTGGATCACAGAGTCTTGTCTCATCTTTTATGTGTTCTATTTCTCTTTCCACATGAACAATTGTGCTCTTGTAATAGAATTCCAAGCATGATCTAGTATTTGAGACATTTTGTTGATAGAGATCTCTTAAACTAGTTGATTTGGAGCCTTTATTTTTAGTACTAACCTATTTGTTGTGTGTCATTTTTTATTTGAATTTTGTTTGTTTTTGTTTGTGTGTTCTTGCAGATGATTGTATGAGTTAAGAACTTTGTTTTTGGGTCTTGTTCCCTTGAACTTAGCAATGTGTTATTTCTTTTTATTCTTTTCGATGACCATATTTCTCTTTCTTCTACTTTACTATGATTATGCATGTAAGAATCATAATCTCACTAAAGTGGGGAAAAAATATAGCACCATAAATTGCATCCTTATGAAATTAATCACTAATATAGGCCCCATTTTAGCATGTACAACCTCTCACATTTTTTCATACTTATCCTAGCCTAATTTTTCATATCTTTATAACACCCTCTCTCCAACCAAATTTGAATCCATCTTGGGTGAACTAGGGTGACTTGGAGGATAGGGGTGAATCGGGTCCCCTCATTATAGAACCTTAGAATGTTCCTTCAGGTTTGGCCCAAGCTTGAACCATGCACCCATCATTTGTTTAATCAAGGATTCTAGATCCTTGTGGCTTTTTTCAAGTTTTCACCCCAAAATGGTTAGGAAAGGTATATAAGAAATCTATCCTCCCCAATTTTGGTAAAAATCAACATCATCCACATGTGCAATTGGAGCTCAACTATAATTTTACATCTAGACATTCAAAGATAAAGTTGTTAGCATTCAAGTCATTTCATCTCAATATATCCTTCATTGTGGTAAGCTTCAACAACATTCACGCAAGCATTTCTTTTATGATTTCCTTTTAGGTTTTTGTGGAGTCGTGCTATTGCATCAACACTTGTGATTACATTCAAAGATTATTGTATTATCAAAGTATACAACATCTTATTTCTCATATCTAACCTCTTCTATATGTCAACATGCATTCAATTCAAGTTCAATTTATTTTGATTTAATGGTTGATTCAAAAAATGGGGTTTGACATAGGAAAAAAACTTTTGACACAATGTTTTCACTCTTTTCTATGTGATAGAACAAGTAGTAGACACACAGAAAATGGTACAAATAGATCTAGAGAATGGCTATAGTCTACAATTGATTTCGTTATAAAGTACTAGGGACAAAGTGAGTATGTTGCCCCGGTCTAATAGTAAGGAAACCAAGTTTCCATTGTCCTCCCACTTCAGCCTAAAATTTGGTTTGTAGGTTATTTACAGTCATTGGTTTCCAAATCTAGTCCCAGAATTGGTTCATCAATTCTTAGTCTCCCTATACATGTATAAAACCACTCTTTCTTCCCTTTTTACTATAGATCTTGCATTTCTCAATTATAGTTGCATATTCATAGTACCCACATAGTAAAGGATCATTGCATCCACATAACACTTGAGCCTTCTTAAGCCCAATGGATCATCTTCTTTCTAATGTAATAGAGGAGATATACCAAATCTACCTAGTTTTTTCATGCAAGCTAGCCACCCTATTTCCAACCTTATATATTGAATCATCTTTTCCAAGACCTCATTGATTCCAATACCATAACTATTGAGGATGTAATAATAAAGGAAACAATTATGTGGCACCCTCTAACCAAAAATTATAAATCTATACCAATCTTTATCTTCTCCTTTTGCCAATATTGTTGAGCCTACCAATCCTTTACCTCATTCTACTAATATTGTTGAGCCTAGTAACCCTATGACAATGAATGTTGATAATATGTATGAAGCAGACAAAAATCTTCTTAGCCTTAATGAACAACCTAAACCTAAACCAAAATCTAAGCCTAAACGTTGCATTGCATTTGATACCAAGGAAAATTTTAAGGCACCTAATGAACCCCTATACATTACTACATAGATTAATAGGGAACTCTCTCAAGGAATTCTTATTGATCCTATGTCAATGGTGAACATTATTACTAAAGAACATCTCTTGACAAGATAATTTCATCAAGAAACTTATGAAAAACCTAATGTGATTATTAAGGTGCATTATGGTTTTACTTTACCTATGATAGGTTTCGTTATCCTTCCCATTTAATTTGGTAAGAAGTGCTTAGATGTAACCTTTGTTGTTATTCCTATTTTTCTCAAACTCTATGTAAGACTATGTCATCCTTGGCTTACATCCCTAAAATCTATTCCTCTACTATCTATATATTTTTAAATTTCCCTCATAATGGAGAAATTACATGATCAATAATAGTCTCTATAAGCCATTAGCAATTCGTGGAAACTTCACCCTTGTTTTACTTTTTCCTCAAACATCTCAACTATTGCAACCTTGCCAAGACTAGTTCCATCTTATAAATTACTAACAAATATAGGTAAATCTTCTATGCTTACTAAATTTTCTCTTACTTCATT
Source organism: Thuja plicata (assembly GCA_018584345.1). NCBI lineage: Eukaryota > Viridiplantae > Streptophyta > Pinopsida > Cupressales > Cupressaceae > Thuja > Thuja plicata. The sequence goes on from MU224517.1 coordinate 463,240, forward strand.
ATTATCAAAATAAAAGTGAATCTTTTATACTTATTTATTCTAAAGTAAGAGTTAGCCCCTTTACTCTTTTTAGTTTCTTACTTTAGCTTACATAAGGGAAGAGTAGAATATGCATGCTTTATCACAACCAAATTTACTTTTCATATTATTCTTTTTTCTTAGGGATATTTAGGTAGCTTTTCTTTGGTATGAGATTTATATCTTGTATTCTCCCAAACATAAGAATTGCATAGCTTTCAAGATGCATTTAAGAACACTTCTAAACAAAGTTTATTATTATATATATTTTTTAAATTTTCACTCCTAATCAAGCCCACATAGGTGAAGACTGTTTACTTTATGATTTTCTTCTCTTTGGAATAAAATCAAAATGATCTTAGCTCACATGAGTTTGAAATTGGTTCTTTCTTCCTCTATACTCTATTTAATCCTAGACTTGTGATTTGGTAGTATGGTGTAGGGATGAGGGGGAAATAATCAAGAGTTGTTAGCCACTCTATAAAGAGTACCATAAAATGTACGTAATTGATGGATTTGTTAAAATATGATATGAGAGGCTTGATAAGAAGCCTCCCTGACACATCATTTTGAGAGTTTATGTGGTAGAATAGGAGGTAGATGTAGAGGCTAGGACCACTTTATCTGCTTGAAACCAACTTGACCTATATAGAACATAAGATTATACGACTTCCCATTGACATGGCTCACATATCACACATTGCCTTATATGAGGTGCAACAAAAGAGAATGAAAATAAAGAATAAAATCATAGGATTCCAATGGCTTGAATATGCCAAGATGTTATATGAGCATGGGAAGGATAAGAACAAACCTTTGGTAATCAAGGGCACAACCAGAATTTTTACCATTGAAGATATCATTCAGGCCATAAAGAGTTTGGTAGGGGGAAAAGCTCAAGAGATTGATGGGTTGCAAGATGAAATTTTGAGATGCAAAATTAATGTCCTTGCACATCATATCAACCTTATCTTCAATGATGTCAATGAAGAGAGTTTTCCTAAAAATTGGACAACCAATATTGTCATTCCCCTCCATAAAAGTGACAACATATAAAACCACCAAACTATTGAATTATTATGGTCAAACCCTCTATTGGGGAAACTCTTTGGTAGCATGATAGAACAAAAAATTAGTAGGTGAGCTGAAATAGAAGGTAAAAGAGCTAAGGGGCAGGTTTGTATTTAGACCAAAAAATTCCACTATTGATCACAATATTACCCTTAGATTCTTGGTTGAAAAAATATGGAATAATCAAGGTGATGAGGCATTTTTCTATTATGTAGAGTAAAAAAATTCCCGTGACACATAACCACATGAAAATTTTGGGAATAGAAATTCCTAAGGTGCTTAGGGCTGTGGTACATAGAATTTATGAGTAGGGAAAGGCCAAAATCAGAACTGTAGATGTGATGTCAAAATGCTTTGGCAACCATGTTGGTGTCAAACAAGGGCACCCACTCTCTCCAACTCTCTTTGGGATTTATATTGATAAGTTAGAATAATGTATAAAAAAGACTAATGGAGGAGTTCATCTAGCTAAATATGTGATAAAATTACTTATTTATGTATTTGATCTCATCTTAATTGCTGAAATAGCTGATGGATTAAGTGAACACTGGAAGACACTTGAAATATTTTTCCATGAGGTTGGGATGCAAGTGAATACTAGAAAAAACAAAGTGATGATCTTCTCTTTGAAAGGAAACAATAAGATGAAAAAAACTTTTCTTTTAGAAGGCAATCCTTTACAGATAATGAATACATACAAATATTTGGGGATTGATTTTGACAACAAACTCAGTTGGGAAATGTGTAGAGCACAAAAAATTTAGGGATGTTAGAAAGAATTATATTCCTTACAAAATATATGTAGGAATGCAAAGTTGTAGGATTGGGAAACCAAGAAAATGCTTTTTGGTTTGTTGTTCACCTCGGTTCAATCCTTTACAAATGTGAGATTTGAGGTAGTAGCATGTTAGATCATAAGCGGAGGCAAGTAGAAAGAATCCAAAAATATCTAATCATCAAAATTCTTAATAATAAAATCGTTGTCTCTTGTGAGATCTTATTGGTGGAGGCATGCATCTTCTTATTAGAGGCTTCGATAATGGGCTGGACTAAGTATGGAAAAACATCATTGACCTAAGTTAATTATGGAGGATATACTAGATTGAAGAAAGCACACATGGATGAAGAAAAATGAAAAATGGAAGAAAAAATGAGATGTTAACATACAAGAATGTCTGGCTAACAATGAAGAAATAAGGTTTGTGAGGGAAAAATTCAAGAGAATAATATGGTCAAAGTAAGATGGGTATTAAAAATCCTACTATATCAAAGAATATAACCCCACGAGAGATCATTAGGCAAAATAATACATAGGAGAAAATATAAAATGGAGAGAAAAAGGGTTATAGCTCAACTTAGAACTGGTTCTCACCATTTGAGGTGTGAAACTGGTAGATGGACGATACCTAAGGAAGAATGGGAAAAAAGTCTATGCCTATTTTTCAACAAGGGTGGTAGAGATAAGTGTGGCATTTTAAAATGGATTACTCAACATGAAATGATACCCATTCTAACTATGTGGATATTTTAGAAGAAAATAATGTAAGTACTTTATTTAAAGAACCACAACTAGATAGAACTAAAAACCTTGTGATCAAAATTCATTGTCCAAGTAAATATTTATAGAAGAAGTTACAAATTTCTTAAGGTATTGTCACTCTATTCTAGGGTATGTGCTACTTAGCTAGTCTCATAGGATACTTTGGCCTCATGGATGTTATTAAAATATTTCATTAATTCATTATCATCTCCTCCTACTAACATGGCCAAGATGAAATTCAATACTAGGCTAGTATTATTTTTTTCTTATCCTTTTGGTCACATCAAGTTGGAAGAAGAAGTTCTCTCAAGACCATTAAGCATGCTTGAATTTATTTCATGTCCATTTTGAACGGCTTCCTAGTGACATTTCAATTATTATAGAGGTATTGAATTAGATTGTAAATTTTCTTCAAATCCAAGTGGAGGACAAGGAAACCCTAACACTATGCTCTACATTTAAAGGTGCCCAAGTAAGAGGAGAAGAATCAACATGTTGTAGCAACTATTGTAACGGTATAGCTAGAAATTATTCTTTGTGGTGATGAGATGTGATTTTATGTTGTGTATCGATTTGATAAAATGATGTGTTACTTTATTTACATATTTTCTGTGCCATTTGGCATTATCCTTTGGCGTATAGGGAAGGAAAAGGTTCTAACCATTTAGTGCTAAGTATCCTTCCCTAAAAACTTAGTGTGCTTGCAAAAGAGTTCTTTTATATAGGTCAACTATGGGGCTCATGAACTACTACTCTACTAATTTGTAGTGGTTGGTCTGAGAATGGGCCACTCAAATGAGGCATTTCTCAGGTTGTTACGACTACTAGGGGTAGTTAATAATTATTCTGAACTATCTTTCTATTTTTTATTATATAATTTCTTAATACTTTTTCTATCAGGCCATTTCTAGCTACACTTCTAGGGGAGTCTATCTGAATTCCTTGCTTTAGTATGCATTTTACACCTTATTAATTTCTATTTTGGGAATATATTTTTATGGAATGCATTATTATTTTTATTTACATTAAAGGATTGATTGATCTTACAATTGACAATTGAAACACCTATTAATTTCATTATTTTCTTTTTCTCTTGTAGATAGGCGAGGCTTAGGTAATAGTGAGTTTAACCTAAAATAATGCATTTCCTTTGTGATCATTTTTTGGTTAATTAGAAGGAATAATCATATAATGCCTTCCCTTAATCTGAATGGTTTTATATGTATATATTTTGTAACATACAAAATGGTGAGAAATTATAAGATAGATCACTCACAAAAGTATATGTTATATTCAGGAAGATCCGAGACCTTGAAGCAAAGGAAACCCGACTGGCCCAAGGTAAGGTATGAATTTTTGGTCTTCACAATGTAGTATCTTGGATGGATCTTTCTTTCCATCAACATCAAAAGAGGTTAGTACTAAAATAAAACTCCAAATCAAATAGTGAAAGAGACCTCGATTAGAAAATATCGCTGCCACTAATATCATGTCTAGAAAGCTATTGCAAGAGAGAACATGATCATATATGAAGAACAAGAGCACCATTAATGACATGATCTAACCTTAAAAATAAATGATCTAACCTACTAGCATGAGAGAGAGAGAGGTGTGATTACCTTTCCCATTAATATTTGTGTGTCTTACTGTGAATCACACAAAAGATAGAATTGAAATGGTCTAGAAGGTTTGTGTGTCATGCTAGTCAATCCTATCAAAAACCTCTCACCTTCTATGGCTTTGCCTATGTTTCTATGTGTGAACCTCATGAATGGATCAAGATCCATTGTATCTATGAATATTAGTTTGTTTGTATATGCCAGGATAGGTCAAATGGTCTAGCAACTTATGTTATGCTAGTCAATCAATCCTAAACATGTGAAAAGGGAGAGTAATTGGCCCTAGAAAGTCGTGTTATGCTAGTTTACTCTATCTAAAAAAATGAAAGGTGAGTGATATAGCCCTAGAAAATTGTGTTATTCTTGTGTACTCTACTTGTCATGCTTAAAATGAACAAAATATATGCAATAAGGAGGCTATGTATGCCCCCCCTTAAGATAGAAAAATAAGCACTATTTAGTCATCTTAAGGAAGTGATGAACAAGGATAAATAATTTTCAACATTAAGACAGTATATGCAAGCAACACCTAGTTACAAATCAAAGAGGTTACAGCTCCTATGAGGTCATGGAAGGAATGAGTGCAAATAGATACCATGCAAGAAGTGCAAAATTGATCCTTGTGAAGGATAACACACTATTTTGTCTCCAAGGTAAGGGAGTTATTTACCATGGAAACCCAATTGTGAACAATGAACAAGGTTATAATCAAGGATGCATATCCTTAATGTAAACCAATATGTTTATGTAAGATTGGATGTCACATAATAAACAAATGACACTTAACCAAGGGAAAAGTGGATCCTTGAGAGAATGAGATATTGATATGATACCCTTGCCCCCAAGTGTAGGAACAATGGTAAAGAGGACCTATTATACCACTCAAAAAGTGGACATCATTGTGCATGAAGATGAGACATCAAGGAGCAGGCTAACAATGTTACATAGTGTGGAGCAACATTGATGCTATCTAGAGAAATCATGATTCAAATACAACTCACTGCGACAAGATATGTGAATAACATCATTATCAATGAGTTATTGAGTTTTTTAATGCAAAGCTTGACATTCATTAGTAGAGTGATCATGATACATGTGATACATGAAAAAAAGAAGATTCATATGTTTGTGACTGTGTTTCCTTTTCCATTTAGGCCTAATAATCACCTTAGAATAAAGAAGTTTAGGTAAAATGATGTCTTGATTAAAGGTAGATATAGAGAAAGGATAGGATGTGGACAAGGAAGGAGAGTCAAAACCAGATTCTTCAATAGGTTTCTCAGTATTCTCAATTCTTTTTTGCACACACCCTAAACCATGTTTTGAATTATGAGTTGAATTGGTTTGAGAACTAGGTTGAATTAATGACACACCAAATTCCTCAAAAGATCCCATGTTGTCATTAGGAAGTCTGTATTTACCCACAAAAGATGACCTATAATCAACATCTAAAGGGGAATTTGCAGGAGTAGATATGTTTTAGGAATCGTATTAGGTTTGTAAACAAGTATTAAGTCTATCATCAATAGGGAGTGTGTACATTGTGTTGTTATAAATGAAATTCACTTTACGATGAAGAGTTGAAGAAAAAATGCATGGCATGTAACCGTGGATGTCCTAGAATACGATTATAACTAAGAGGACTGAGCATGACATTAATAGGTGTAGGTAAAATAATAAGGCCTACCTGAATTGAAAAAATGTAACACCCAAAGATTGTTTAGTAACATCATCAAAGACCTCGTTTAGGAATTAACCTTGAATTGAAATAAAGGAAATAAAATTCTACCATGTAGTAATTATTAAATCTAACAATGGAAATCTATCATACCAATGTAGATGCAATTGTGCTTAGTATGTGATCAATTATGTTGATGCAATAGCCTTGACTTAACACAAAAAAAAAGGAAATTATGTAAGATAAAACCTCATGTCTTAGATGCTTGTAATTCTCCTCAATGTAGGACTGGAGATGAAGAAGAAGACTTGAATGAGTGTAGATCTCTATGGGAGGAAATGCATGCTTTATTGAATGAATGGATATATGATTGCTTGAACTCCTTCAATTCTTGTACTTGAGTTCTTGAGAGAGATTTATTTTCATATGCATTATTTTAGATTGAATGTATATTCTCAAATAAAGTGAGAAGACCTCCTTTTATACCGATTTTGGGAATCAATATCAAAAGGGCCGACTGCACTGGGCGGGAAAAGGAAAATACATTGCATCAGGCTCAGGAGCCAGTCAAAACTCAACTACTAGGGTATAGGTCAAATTTGACCTGTACCAGGTATAGGTCAAGGTCAACCTATACCCGAGAGTGTGAATTTTGAGATAAAACTCCCATATCCCAAGAAGTATAATCGGTTCGGGGGAAAATTGGTGAAATAAGTGAGAAAATTAATCAGAAAAGCATTTAAATCTCAAAGGGAAATGAATTTTGTGATTGAGGGACAAATGAGAAATCATGCATGGAAATTAGGGCCAATTTAGAGTTTTGTGCCAGATTGGAGGAAGATAGAGGAACTTGATTTAAATTATGTATACAATTAAATGCAATATGAGGTCCTAATGCAAGAAACACACTGAGGGATAAAATGGTCTCAAAAAGTGTATAAAATTAAGTGCTTAATTTTTAGGATGGTACATTTAGCTCCCACTTTAGTGGGAGTATGAGACAAGCTCATGCTCACGGTAAAGTAAGAGATAGATGAAAGAGAGAGAAAGATGATTACGGTGAATTGCAAAGAGATAAGACATCACAAATTCTAAGGACATAAGCCCCCAAACTAAGGATCCTAACTCCACATCTATGCACAAGGGCATAAAGACATCAACATAAAAATAGGTTAGTACTAAAATAAAACTCCAAATCAACTAGTGAAAGAGACCTTGATCAGAAAATATATTTGTCTATAATATCATGTCTGGAAAGCTATTGCAAGAGCACACATGATCACATAGGAAGAAAAAGAGAACCAACAATGATGATATGAAATCCATTATCTAACATACTAGAATGAGAGAAAGAGAGAGATAGGACGGGTGTGATTACCTTTCCTACTAAGATTTGTGTTTCTTACTGTGAATCACACAAAAAATAGAATTGAAATGGTCTAGCAGGTTTGTGTGTCGTGTTAGTCAATCCTATAAAAAAACTTGTGCCTTCTGGAGGCTTTGCCTGTGTGTGTATGTGTGCACCTCATGAATGGACCAGGGTTCATTGTATCCATGAGGATTAATTTGTATGTATATGCCAGGATAGGTCAAATGATCTAGCAACTTGTGTTATGCTAGTCAACCAATCCTAAATATGTGAAAAGAAAGAGCAATTGGCCCTAGAAAGTTGTGTTATCCTAGTGTAATCTATCCAAAAAATATGAAAGGAGAGTGATCTATCCCTAGAAAATTGTGTTATGATAGTGTACTCTACTTGTCATGATTAAAATGAACAAAATATATGCAATAAGGAACCTATGTATGCTCCCCCTTAAGATTAAAAATAAGGGCTATTTTGTCATCTTAAGGAAGTGATGAAAAAGGATAAATAATTTTCAACATCAAGACAATAACCACAAGCAACACCTAGTCCAAACCAAAGAGGACACAACTCCTATAAGGTCATAGAAGGAATGAATGCAAAGCAATACCATGCAAGAAGTACAAAACTAATCCTTCTGACAGATAACATACTACTTAGTCTCCAAGGTAAGGGACTTATTTACCATGGAAACCCAATTGAAAAAAATCAACAAGGTCATAATCAAGGATGCGCATCCTTAATCTAAACCAACATGTTGATGTAAGATTCGATGTCACATAATAAACAAATGACACTTAAGCAAGGGAAAAGTGGATCCTTGAGAGTGAGATATTGATATGATACCCTTGCCCCCCAAGTGTAGGAACAAGGGTAAAGAGGACCTATTATGACACTCACAAAGTGTACATCACTATGCATGAAGATGAGCCCCCAAGGAGAAGGCTAACAATGTTACATAGTGTGGAGAAAAATAATAGGGACCTTGATGATATCTAGAGAAATCATGATTGAAATAGAACTCATTGCGACAAGATATGCGAATAACATCTTTATCAATGAGTTGTTGAATTTTATAATGCAGAGCTTGGCATTCATTAGTAGAGTGATCATGATACCTGTGATACATGCGAAAAGGAAGATTCATATGTTTGTGACTATGTTTCTTTTTGCATTTAGGCTTAGTAATCACCTTAGTATGAATAAGTTTAGGTAAAATGATATCTTGAGTAAAGGTAGATATAGAGAAAGGATAAGATGTGGACAAGGAAGGAGAGTCAAAACCAGATTTTCAATAGGTTTCTTAGTATTCTGAATGCTTTGTTGCACACACCCTAAACCATGTTTCAAATTATGAGTTGAATTAGTTTGAGAATCAAGTTGAATTAATAACACACCAATCTCCTCAAAAGATCCCATGTTGTCATTAGGAAGTTTGTATTTACCCACAAAGATGACCCCCAATCAACATATAAGGGGGAATTTGCAGTAGTAGATATGTTGTAGGAATCAGATTTGGTTAGCAAACACAAAATATGTCTATCATCAATAGGGAGTGTGTACATTATATTATTATAAATTAACTTCACTTTATGATGAAGAGCTAAAGGAACAACATGCATGGCATGTAACCATGGATGTCCTAGAATAAGATTATAACTAAGAGGACTGGGCATGACATTAATAGGTGTAGGTAAAATAACAGGGCCTACCTGAATAGGCAAAATGATAACACCCAAATATTATTTAGTAACAACATCAAAGCCATAGATAATAATAGGATCGGATTTGATACTTGAAAGATAAGCCTTGATTTCATGCTACATGTTAATGCTACACATATTAAGTCCTGAACCAATATCAATTAAGTTTTTATGAATGTGATTACCATTGATAAGGACAGTTACCATAAGGGCCCCATGTTGGTCTTGAACTTATTTAGAAGGTAAACCATCTTGAATAAATACAATTTGAGCTAGGACATGAGTAGCATGCATGCATGGAAAAATGAATTGATGTTGTGTTGATGAGGTGGTGGAGTTGGAAGCATGGTTTGGAAAGGTGGGAGAGAAGTAGGAACAATTGAATTAGTAGGATGAGGATTGTTTCTTGTGTGATTATATTCCTTAAAATACTCCAAAGGACTCCTAATTTTTATTTTCTCTGGTATGACTGGCTTTTTGGGCATAGGAAAGGAACCTTGTTGATCATATCCTTTAACCGTTATCTCAGGTGTAGTGAAAGTTTGAGGGGAATACTGAGGATAAACCTTAATAGTAACCATAAGTTTGTTAGATTTTTGAGATGGATTTGATTGAGTACATCCATTAATAATTATCATAGGTGTTTGTATTTGGCTACCGTAGGCTGAGCATTAACAATAACATTGACTTGACCAATCTCATGATTCTTCATTGGTTGATCACTAAAAGGGAGAGCATTAAGGTCACTATGAATGATACAATCCTCTTTTCCCAAGATGTCCTTAGAAGAGGGATGATATCCTCTTTTCCCAAGATGTCCTTAGAAGAGGGATGATGAATATCCTTTAATTCTTCATCTCTAGGAGTGTCCAACAAGGGTAAGGTGATATTAAGAAAAGTATTTATAATGTCTTCCTCTTGCTCTAAGATATCCTCATTAGGGAGATATGCTTTAGGAAAAATGTCATCATCATATATTGTGTCATCTCTAGAGGGGGTAGGAGGAATTTCAACCAATATATTATCTTTTTGTATCTAGGTTGCTTCACGAGGAAGGGAGTAATCAATATCCTCATTCAAGGGTTCATCCCAAATAGGAGAATCATCAAGGAAATGAATATCGTGTTGAATAAGACACACTTTAGGAGGGGAATAATCATCTCTCAAAGTGGATTTTTGAAGGAGAGAGTAATTAATATCCATATACCAGGGTTCATCCCAAATAGGAGAATCATTGAGGGGTGAAATATCTCTATGAGTGAAGCACACTATAGGAGAGGCATAGTCATGACTCACTAAAGCTTGATCCTTAGAATTAAGGGAATAGGAAGGAAAGTGGGATGAAGGATTTGTCTCTTGAATATCTTCATTGGAGAGATACATTTTAGGAGAAGGATCAACATTATCCTTCAAGATCTCACCCTTTGGAGGGAGATTCTTGAAATGAATGTTAATGGACTCTTCTTGTGGTAAAATGTTTTCATGTGTAGGATTGGTATTAGGAGGGACAATAGTATGATTATGAAGGAAATTAAGGATTAAACTATCATCATATGAATGAAAGGAAACATTGTTAAATTCTTGAAAGAAACTTGAAAAGGAGCTAGCAAACGATGACAACAACTCCATGCAAAATGTCTAAAATGAAATGTTTTTGTATTTTTAAAATATGTAAGAATGAAAGGAATGTGGCTATAGTAAATCTAAATAAAAATTAGATCTAGACATGCTAAAGGAGATCTGACCACCAAATGAGAAGATAAGAAACATGAAAGAGTCATGTTCACCAAAATGTAGGTGAACAGGTCTATGCAATGCAAAGGGAGATCACACAAAGAAGATCTAACTACCCAATCAAAAGATATATAGCATAAAAGTGTCAGATTTACCAAAATTTAACATACAAAATGGTGAGAAATTTTAGGGTAGATCATTCACCAAAGTATATGTTATATTCAGGAAGATCTAAGACCTTAAAGAAAAGGAAACCATATTAGCCCAAGGTAAGGTTCCAATTTGTGGTCTTCACAATGTAGGGTCTTGGATGGCTCTTCCTTTCCCTAAGAGGAGTGATAAATGATATGAAAGATAGGAATATAATCTATGAAAGTAAGATCTATGAAAATGAAAAAGAGGGAAATGTACTCACCTTGAAGACTAGAAGATGATGCAAGTTTAGATTTGCAAACAGACTGTCAAACTATGTTAGAAACTGGAATGAAGATGGATCTAGAATCATGAAGCTGGAGGGTGTAGACTGTGAAAATTTGAAGGTACCAAGAATAGGTCAATTTGGAGGGTGCATGTCAACTTGGGTATAGGTCGACTTAGGTACACGTCAACCTGGACCTATACCTGGACCCAAAACTGGAAACGGGTTCTATAAATCTAGTGTCTAGCCTTCCTGGATCAGTAATAGGAATAAGGGCTACAAAAGTAGGGTACATGTCAACCTCAACCTATAAACAATAGTTTTGGAACTCATAATAAAAGATAGATCTGCAAAGTTCTCTAAAAAAGGTCCTTGAATCTTCAACTGTATTTGTGAATTCAAGTTTGCACCTACACATCAAAAAGAGAGGAAATTATTGGGGGGGGGAGGGGGCTTGCCTTGGTCAAGCCCCCATTTAGGAATTAACCTTGAATTGAAATAAAGGAAATGAAATTCTAACATGTAGTAATGATTAAATCTAACAATGTGTAGATGCAATTGTGCTTAGTATGTGATCAATTATGTTGATGCAATAGCCTTGAGTCAACACAAAAACCAAAAGGAAATTATGTAAGACAAAACCTCATGTATTAGATGCTTGTAATTTTCCTCAATGTAGGATAGAAGAGGAAGAAGAAGAGTTGAATGAGTGTAGATCTCCTCCTTTGATGACCAACTCCTTTTTTCTCCAAGAAGCTAGATCTATGGTAGGAAATGCATGCTTGATTGAATGAATGGATAGATTCTTTCTTTAACTCCTTGAATGATTGTAATTGAGTGCTTGAGATAGATTTTTTTCATATGCGAGATTCTAGATTGAATGTATATTCTCAAATGAAGTGAGAAGGCCTCCTTTTATACTGATTTTGGGCATCAAAATCAAAAGGGCTGACTGCATTGGGCAAGAAAATGTCAATGCTTTGCATCAGGCTCAGGAGCCAATCAAAACTCAAGTCCCAAGATCCAGGTCAAATTTGACCTATTCCAGGTATAGGTTGAGGTTGACCTATACCTAGGAGTGTGAATTTCAAGATAAAACTCCCTTATCCCAAGAAGTATTAATGGGTTTAGGGGAAAAGTGGTGAAATAAGCAGGAAAATTGATCAGAAAGGCATTTAAATCTCAAAGGGAAATAATTTTTGTGATTGGAGGGATAAATGAGAAATCATGCATGAAAATTAGGGCCAACTTAGAGTTTTGTGCAATATTGGAGGAAGAAAGAGGACCTTGATTTAAATTATGTATATAATTAAATGCAATGTGAGGTCCTAATGCAAGAAACACACTAAGGAGGGCTAAAATGGTCCCAAAAAGTATATAAAAGTAAGTGCTTTCTTTTTAGGACGGTACATATTTATACACTTTATTTCAAGAAGAATGATACATGAGATTAAGAAAGTAAATGAGCTAATTGCAATGCATTGGCTAGCTGAATTATTAGAGGTAATTTAAAGAATAATTTCAAACAGTAACACAAAGATAATTAGCTCATTTCATAATTTATTATTTTATTTTGTATTTTAACATTTCCATATGAGCATAGGAACACAATTTTTTTTCAACCAATCTTTTAAATCTAACTACATTCTATCTTCCAACTCCTTTTGTTAGTATGAAGAAAAAAATGAATATATAAATTCTCTTCTTCCTTCCATATAACTAAATTCCATTATACTTTTTGAAGAGATTTTAAACATCTGAGGATGAACTTAAAATATACGACCTTCAAACAATAATATTTACATTTTTAACTTAATCTGAAGAAGAAGAACAATTGTAAGAAGATTATAAAATACATTAGCATATCCTTAGCCATAATAGTAGAACGCGACAAATCCATTTTTTTTCTTTTTATTTAAACCTGGCTTTGAGTAACTTCAGTATCATTTTTAATTACATGACTCTTATGTGTTTTGACAACCAACTAGTACACTATAAAACACTCCAATGTAGGACTACTTAGTACCATCCAATTTTCACACAAGGAAAAAATTAGCAGATGTATCAGGCTATCTTCTGTATTAATACCTACACACATGTGGCAATGAGGAAATACCCTTTCTAAATTCAAAGCCAATGAGGATTTTTTTCCTCCCAACCATAGGAATTGTTTTCAGCCCATCCTAAAGCTTGGGGAGGAATATGGTGGCTAGGTAACATTATCCATACCATAAAAATTATTTACACATTACTTACACATATATAACACATGGAATATAGTATTACACCAAATTAACCCAAGGGAATGATAACACATAGGATCTTCTTATAGCTACCCAAGGAGGAGGTAGGAACACATATGTGGGTGTGAGCATGCATCTCTTTTCGGTTGAACATAAACAAAATATGTCTCCATAAACACCAATTCACCATCATAAAGTTTCACCAATAGAATCACCATACCACAACCAATATCAAACTCTTACAACTCCCAATCTTCATAAGGGTACTCATACCCAAATAAAGCACTCCCCACATTTCCTAAAACTCCCTCAACCCTCACACATGGAGTAAGCTCCTCATTATGGGAGCCCACTCCAACCTAACCCCTATCCATTAACACATTGTTGTACACACTTGAAAACAATATAGATTTACAAAGATGTCAAAACAATACCACAACTAACTTTACACATAATGCAACAACATAAGTTGAAAGAAAAAGGCATACCCAAAATTCAACATAAAGACAACACTACCACCAATAATAATACAAAAATTACATCAACATAAGATGGTTGAGTAAAACGTACCAAAATTTCCTCCTCCACTTGAAGGGCATATATATATATATATATATATATATATATACCATCATAAAGTATAAGAACTTTATTAGTGTATGTAATTTCATGATTTTTTAGCACCCACCTTAGTGTGTTTTCATAATAGGAGTTCGCATGACACTTAATAGACACCTAAGTTAAAATATAAGTCCTCTATCAATTGATTTTTTTTCAAAATTGAGGTAAGACATTATTTCTAAGTTTGATCCTCTATTATTTCCCAATCCAAATTTTTTTTCATCACCTAGGCCCTATGTTACCATTTGTGGCCTTTGTGTTCTGTCCCGACCTTAAAATCAATTGTGCCTTGTAATCCAACATCTCCTAATTATTTGGGACCCATGATTCTAATTTTTGCCTCGATTGGATGGAACATAATGTCTAGGATATTGTGTTCCCTAAGGTTTGGGATGGAATTAGAACTAGGGCTCTATCTTAGTGATGATGTAATCAATGACTAAATTAATGACCACATCAATGACCAAATCAATGACTAAAATAGTTTACTCATAAATTTTGTCGTAAGATAAATATTTGGCAATAAACTACTAATGGTCACATGACCAAAATTAGTCACTTATATGCAATTTTTAGTATTTTATTTAGTCATAAATTGGTGTTTTTGTACTATTGGCGGGGCATTTGGATTTATCATTAGCCCCTCCTAAGTTTTGACCCATGAAATGTTTCGAGAGGTCTATAAGAATTCTATCTCTTCTCATTTTAAAATTATAATCAAGATTACGACGCATTCATTGTCATCAAGCTCAAGCATTCAAGTTCAAGATTTTTCCAAGAATTCAAGATCTATATTTATTCTCAATCATTTGAAGTGTTCTTCTCCATGGATAAAGCTTCTTTCCCTTATTAAAGGCTAAGCAAAGGAGTTTTCTATTAAGGAAGGAGTACACATACATCTACATCCATTTGAATATTCTTTTGTCTTCTCAATCAAGCATTGTGGAGAACTACAACATCTATCACATAATGTTTTTCTCTTTCATGATTTGTTTTTGGGTCCTTATGTCAAGTCACAACTATTGGATTAACATAATTGTTCAAATTCAAAGAAGCATTTTCATTGCCAAGGTATGACATATTTCATTTTCAAATCTAGCCTATATTATATGACATCACACTTTCATTTCCTTTATTTCACTTCAAGTTTGATTTCAAAAAGGGGTTTAACCGATGCAAACCTCTTTCGAAAACATTTTTCCCATTTTTTAGTGTGTAAGAATAGGTAATGCAACTGTAAGGACAAATCCAGAAAGTGCGGGATCTGTCTGATCGACTGTGAAAGTTTTGAGAAGAATCAAAAGGAACACACCAAATTTCTACAAACTTTTCCTAGGAAGAAAACACCCAGGGTATTTTTTTCCCTACAAATTCACTCAAAATTCAAACTATAGGTTAGTATAGGTTTTAGGCTTTTTCTACAAGTTGTTGTAACTGTCTATCAATTTTATGTTAGTTTGTATTTCTTGAATCTTGTCAAATTTTCTTATTTGGCCTTCTATCTTGCATCATAATATAATCATCATCATTCCAATATCAATAACAACAAAGGATCATTGCAATCACTTAGAAATTAATTCCTATTTGAGCCTAGTGGGTCATCTTCCTCCCGATTGTGCATTAGGAATAGAGGAACAATCCACATTTCTTACCTTTTCTTATTGTGCATTTTGGTGAGCCCAACACATAAAATTTACAATTTGCTTTTGGTATTATATCTCCTACATTTCATCCTAGATCTAATTTGGGTACATTTGATTTTTAACATAGACTTTACTAAGTTATATTGGCGTATGATATCTCATGTTGTTATATTTCGCCTTACTTCTCTTTACCAATCACATGGAGTGGATAGTACTTTCTTTTATTTCATTATGTTTATATTCCTTCATGGTGTTCTTTCATATGGTATTATGAGACTGTCAATCATATTTCTTCCTTATAAAGTATCTTTCAATACTTTTATCAATATTTCATGTAGTTTTTCATTAGGTTGTTATCAAAATGCATGGAATATGTTTATGAACCTAAAGATGAAACTATCACAAACCACCTTAATCCTTCTCCTATATTTCTTATTTATCATGAGGATAGAGATCAATCTCCTACCAATCCCATATTAGTGAGACTAAGACCTAGATCATCTCCTCCTCAACCCACCTTAAAGGATAGTCTTAAGGAAGCTAGTTTATGCACTTCTTTTGATGATCTTAAACATTCTTCCTTTTATCAAATCATTATTCATAATCCTAATCCCCCTAAATAGCACAACTCCCTTCATATTCCTCTGTACACCACACACATTCATAGATATCAAGATGAATGTCCTCCCCCCTCTATATTAAAGGATAATCACAACATGGGTTATGAAATTACTACTCAACAAGGTTACAGTGGACAAGGTCTTGGTATTAATGAACACGGTGTAAAAATACCTATAGATCATCCTACACAAGTTACTAGATGTGGTATAGGATCTATACCTCAAGCCACCACTTTTCCATCTTCCAATCCTTCTTCATCCTAACAAAAACCTCCTTTAGACATTCTTTTACCAACATCATCCATTTCTACACCTCATTTTGATAATTGTTTGGCTTTGGCTAAGACAATCTTTTAGAGACTTAAATATGATACTAAGTTTTTTTTTCCTTTTAGACATTTTACAAATAATGAAAGGCCTCAAAATGATGAATTTATATGTCTTTTTTATCACATCAATAAGCACTATCTTGCCGATTGTATTGAATTTAGACAAATTTATTCAAGATGTAATGAATAAATCTCTTATTTTCTTAACAATAGATCATATAATTTTTATTGATATAAAAAATATACCTTAGCATTTATCTTTCCTATTATGTTGTTCTCCATCATGTGATATTAATAACTTCCATCATTGGGAGCTTTTTTCTTTGCATGGTGTTCATTTTGAGTAGCATAATAGGATTTTCCCTTGTCCTTCTGCTTGGAGAGGAGGCCTCCCTCTCTCTTCTTCATTTTTCATTCTAAAGGATCTATTATCTCTTTTTTGGTTGAATCTCTTTTGTTATGATGTCCTATGCGGGGATTTGTTTGTTTAGGATCTTCCTCTTTAGATAATGGATATCCTTCTTTATAACCTCTTCCTTGATTGGAAGTGTATATCTCTTGTAATTGATTTTTCCCACTAAGTTTGTATAATGTGGCATCCTTTTTCTTTCACATTTGTGGGACCCATTTTCTCTCTTTGTGACTTTGCATCTTTTATAATAACACATTCTGTTTAAGCATGCAATCCTTTGTTTCATGCAAGGATTCATCATATTTGTTAAACAACCCTTTTCATGCCTCAAGGATCATGTCTATTATAAATGATCTCCCACTTAGGGAGCGTATGGTGTTTCTCTTTCTTTTCAAAATATATATTATTCCTTTGTTGGGTTGTTTCTTTTATAACATTATATCCTTTCTTTCATGGATTTTTTTTGTTTACATTAGGATCTTCTACATCCTTGTTCATAACTCATTCTTGCTTGATAGTGCATGTTTATTATAGGAGATTTATTTCTTAGGGTATACAATGTATTATAATTTATATTTCCTTCACTATTGGGGGGAAAGGTTTTATTTATCAATTCTTCTCTTCCTTCTCTATCTAAGGATCCACTTTCCTTAGAAAAGTGCATTTGACTACCATATGCGATTCTTTTCCTTAACAGGTTTGTTTTGACTTGGGATTCTCTCTTATGCACTAGGTGTGTATCCTTGACCACAATATCTTCCTTATTTTTAAAATCACTCTTATCCTAAAAAAATACCTTTATTTGGGGTCTTAAAGAGTTTTATCCTTCACCAAGAATCCATTTTTCACCTAGCGATAGGGGGGTTAAAAGGGTGCAGTCTTTTTCTCATCCCCTCTTTGTCTTGAAAATGTTATCTTCATTTAAGAAATCCTCTTGAAGCTAGATGTCTTGTAGACAAGATATATTACTTTCAAGGGTCTCTTCCCACTTGTGGATATCCTTTCACAATTATCTTGGCTAACAAGAGTCTCCACTCTTTACTAAGGTTATGGTGTACATTGTTGTTTGAAGGATATCTCCTTGTTGTTGGAAGTAGGTATATTTTTTATCTTTTCCTTATGATTCCACCATAGTCCTATGCCGCCATCATAAGGAGGGGACATACGTAAAATCTCAATTTAAATTTTGAAACCTTATTCATTAATCCTTAAGGAGACTATGATTTCCTTAGGATTGATCGTTGTTTTTTAGTCATTAGACTGATCAATTTTATTGATCCTTATATCAATAACCTTTTTATGGATCCATGTAGAGAATATGATTTCCATGAGATTGATCTTGTAAGTTTCCCCTATGTATAAAATTTCAATCCACCCTTATGAACACAATTTCAAGCCACCCCTATGCGCAAAATTTCATAAGCTATCCCTATGCACAAAATTTTACAAGCTGTCTTGTGTGCAAAGTTTTCAAGGTGGAATTGAATAGAACAACACAAATTTCTAGACCATAAATTATAATTCTCTCTCTCTCTCTAGGATGAGTAGAACTAATATAACACAAATTTCTAGCCTTTCTACTCTTTCCTCCTCTTCCTCTTCCATGGATCACCTAACATGACACAACTTGCTAAACTATTGGATTCGTAGTCTCTCTTTTATTTTTCGTTCTCTCATATTTTCTAGTGAGTTAGATCATGGAGTATTTTCCTTGGAGTGGGATCTTTCCCTTTCTATGTGGACACTTGTTCTCTTACAATAAATTTACAAATATGATGCTGGTGGTTGGGACATTTTCTTGATCAAGGTCTCTTCAACTAGTTGATTTGGAGTTTGTTTTTAGTACTAACACCACTTTGTTTGTGTCTTTTGTCTTTTTTTGCCTTTTCCTTTTTTTTTTGTCTTTTGTTTTTTTCCTATATGTGTGGTTGTCTGAGTTGAGATCCTTGGTTTGGGGTCTTGCGTCCTTAAGCTTAGTAATGTCTTATCTCTTTGTAGTTCAACCATGATCATTCCTCTCTTTCTCTCTCTCTCATTTCTCTCTCTTTCTCTTCTCTCTCATTTACTTTACTATGAGCATGATTTTTTCTCATACTCCCACTAATGTGGGAGTTGAATGCACCATCCTAAAGTGTAAGCACTTTATTAGTGTATACAATTTCATGATTGTTTAGCACCCACCTTAGTGTATTTTTATAGTAGGAATTTATATGACATCTAAATTCAAATATAAGTCTTCTATTGATTCAATTTCATTCAAAATCAAGGTAAGCCCTTATTTCTAAGTGTTCTCCTCTATTATTTTTCCAATCCAAAAATTCATTTCATCACTTAGGCCCTATGTTACCATTTGTGGCCTTTATGTTATGTTCTGACCTCAAAAATAGTCGTGCCTTGTAATCCAACACCTCCTAATTATCTAGGTGCCTTGATTATGATTTGAGCCTCAATTGGATGGAACATAACATCCAGGGCATTGTGCTCCTTGAGGTTTGGGATGAAATTGGAATCGAGGCCTCGTCTTAGTGATTTACTTGGGTATTTGGATTTATGGTTGGCCCTCCTAAGTTTTGACCCCCGAGATGTTGTGAGAGGTATATAAAACACCCTATCTCTCCTTATTTTAAAAACCACAATAAATATTACGAAGCATTCATTATCAGTAACTTAAAGCATTCAAGTTCAATGCGTTAAGGAAAACATCCAGTCATTAAAGATATAAACTTGTTCTCAAGCATTCAAAGTGTTCTTCTCCGTGGATTAAGATTCTTTTCCTCATTGTGGGCCAAGAAAAGGATTTTTCTATTAAGTAAATAGTTACACATACATCTACATCCATCCTAATCTGCTTTCTTCTTCTCAATCAAGCATTGTGACAAACTACAACATCTATCATAATAGTTTTTTGTTAAATAGTCTAGATAAATAAGAGGGGACGGGGGAGGGGGGTGAAATTTTTATCATAAAAATATTCACTTTAATATAATTAATCCAAAGTAGCCTTAATCCAATTAGATAATCAAAATAGATATGAAAGCACAAAAGAACACTAAGCACAATGAACACCATATTTACATAGAAAAATTAAGATGGGAAAAACCACAGAGAAGCTAATTCTCATGAATAAAAACACTGATTAAGATGGCACTAGTTATGATTTTTTTTACAATGAAGGCTCACTGCCAAGATGCTCACTATAAGTAGGTTGACTTCCTGTAGGCTCACTGCTAGTAAGGCTAACTGCTCAAATATAAAACCAACTATCACAACAGTCGGTGACTCACTACTGAAAGGAAGTAATAAGAAAAAAATCCACCATTGAAATAATTGTTAGAGTAAAGAATTAATTTAATTACCTTGATGAAATTAAATTTACTACCTCTTAAAATTTCACTTTATGCACTTGCATTAGTCATTTAATAATTAAATCTAATTATTAAATACCTATTTACCTATTAGGGTTTTCTATTAGGTTTTACAATCTCCTTCTATAAGGATTGATCCTTTGAATATTTTTATTGATTCTCTTGGCTGATAATAAACTTTCACATTGTCTGAGAAAAAACCTTGTTTGTTTCCTAAAAATTTCTTCCTCGTGACAAGTTTTTGCATGCAGGTTTCTTGGGCTTAATAGATTTTATTCATCGAATTTTACATGGTATTAGAGTTAGATCTGATGTATCTTGTTCATGTTTTAAAAAAAGAGGAGCAAGGGTTTGATAGAATAAATTTGGGATTTTTCAGCTAAGTTGAGAGGTTTTGGTTGCAGTATTGGTTGTGGTGTTCTTCCCGATGTCATTTACTAGACCTGCACCTTATTCCTCTAACTGCCGTGCATGAGCCATCGTTTGCATTGTCAGATCTGAAAATGAAGAACTTCAAATCCCCATAGGCACTGTACTTTGACTTGCAAGCTTGTTTACCTGCGATTTCTATCCAGATCTATGGTTATTTTCATCAAAAAAATTCAAAGGTACACATGATACTCATTCGAAGCTTTTTTTTCTCTCTCATTGTAAGAAATCTTTTCCAGCTTCTAGGGTTCAGTTTATTGAATTGTGGGGGGTGTTTCTTGTTTTCTTTAATTTACTTTAGTAAAATTGAAAATATATCAAAATGAGACCCCTTCTAAAAATATGGTCGAGACCTCTTCTTGTCTAGAACTTATGACCCCTCGTAAGTATCACACATGGAAATCCTTGATGAAAAAACTTCTCCAATCAAAAGGGTTTTAGTGTTGTTTAGACGCAGTGCAACCAATTTTACAGAGGCCTTTCAAGGTCATGCATCATAGGAACAAGATGGATGAGGAAATGGGTTTGATTTCTTTACATGTATCAGATAGTCTTTAGTTTCATCTTGATGGGTGCAATACCCCTCTAGCTATGTGGACCCATCTTAATGGCTTGTTTGGTACAGTGAATGAGTTCAGGGAAATTCAAATTGAGGCAGAGCTTACCTCTTTTGTACCAGATCATTTTCCATCCATTGATGACTTCTTGATGAAGTTCAAGCAGCAGAGGTCTTTATTACAAGGATGTGGAAAGACTAACACTGACACAGAGTGTATCTACCTAATTTTGTCAAAGCTTCGAGAAAAATTTCAGATTTTCTCCTCTACCTTCCACTCTACCATGGACGCATTGGGTCAGAGATTCTAGATGCTCACTTTTGAGGTGTTCTATGATTGGTTGACTAGAGATCATGCCAAGCTCACACAGTTGGATTCTTTATCTGGAACTAAGAACCAAGCTTTGGTTTCTTAGAATTCTAAGGGGACACAAAAGCAGAAGTAGAAGCCCAAAATAGATTCAGTTGGAAGTGAGAATTCCTCCAAGCCACCTCAAAAAATAGGGTCTAAGAAATCCACTCCTAAGGGTAAATCTTCTAAGTCTAGTGAGTCTTCCTCCAAGACTAAGAAGTTCACAGGTGAACCTTGCAGTTTTTATGGGAAGGAAGGGCATCCAGTTTCTAGGTGTTGGAAACTTATTGAGGCTCTAGAGGAAGCCTTGCAATAGAATAATATTTATTCTCCATAGCCTTCACCCACTCTCATAGGGAAAGACCATTCTCTTTCTGCACAAGTATTATCTTCCACTGCTACATGGATCATTCATTCAGGTGCTTTGCACCATATGACACACACACCTAGTTTGGTTACCTCACTTGCTCAGAGTGCTACTACATAGATTGCAGTTGGTGATTCATCACAAATTTCAGTAACAGGTTCTGGTACTATTTCATTGGATCATGGGTCTCTACAGGATGTTCTTTCGGTTCCTACCATTTCTATGAACCTCATGTCTGTTTATTAGATTTACCATTATGGTTTTGGTAAGACAGTTGATTTCTCACCACATGATGTAGTTATTCAAGACCTCTATGATCCTGATTTGGTTGTTTCTATTGGGAGTGTTGATTCAGAGTCTCACTTATATAGGTTTGATGGCTTTGAGAGCTCTAATTATACAAGTGTTTCTCTTGTTTCTCATGAAAACACAGTGAGAAAGATTTGACATGAGCATTTTGGCCATGTCAAATACAAATATCTCCAATAGATGAGTACACAGGAGTTAGTTATTGAGCTTCCTCAGATCTCTTGCACTGATGTTGTTTCTTGAAGCTATGCACCTTGAAAACATCATAGAGATCCTTTTTTGACAAGTAGATCCTCACGTGCCTAGGCACCATTCGAGTTGATACAAAGTGCTCTCATGTCATTTCCCACTCCTTCATTTTGTGGTGATCGTGATGTGCTCACCTTTATTGATGACTTCTTCAAACACACATGGGTGTACTTTTTGAAGTACAAGTCTGATGTCTTTGATTCATTTTGAGTCTTTAAGACATTTGTGGAGAAGCAGTCTGGTCTTCCTATCAGGAAGATACACACTGACAATGGGGGGAATATGTGAATCAATATTTTCATGATTCTTTCACTGAGCAGGGTATATTACAACAGCTGACATTTCCCCATACTCCTGAGAAGAATGGAGTTGCTAAGAAAAAGAATAGAACATTGCGAGAAATGGCCAATTGCATGATACAGTCTCGAGATATGCAACCTTTATTTTAGGTAGAGGTAGTGAATTATGCCAAAAACATTCAGAATAAGATACCTCATAAGGCATTACCAAATTTCACTCCTGAGGAGGCTTGGTCCCATGTCAAGCCTAATGTTTCTACATTTTAAGTGTTTGGTAGTGAGGCTTGGGCATTTATTCTAGATGCTCAGAGGAAAGCCATCGAGAGGAAGAGACAACCACTCATATTTGTTGGCTACTGTAAGGATATGAAGGTGTATAGGTTGTTTGATCATGATTCTAGAGAGGTCTTGTTTTAGTGAGATGTCTAGTTTGATGAGTGCTATCCTCAGATGGAGCCTCCATCACCAACTTCTCCCTCATTTCCTAGTACTTACTCTTCTCCTCTTTAGGATTCTATATCCTCTAAGTATGATTTAGATGATATTTAACCTTCCCCTCCTCCACTAGATATTCCATGAGTGCCCAAGTGGGCTCGTGACAATGTCAGTGCTGCTGGTTCTTCGGTAGGAGATCCTTCAGATACCTGTCGCACTCATGCTTAGCGATCTGGTACTGGTTTTTTGAGTCATGTTGTTTCAGATGATCCTCAAAATTTTTCAGAGGTGACATGAAATCCTGAGTGGGATAGGGATATGAATGAGGAATACTCTTCTTTGATGAAGAATCACACTTGGGATATTTGTACTCTTCCGAAAGGAAGAAAGCTCATTTAGGTCAAGTGGGTGTACCGCACTAAGTATGTTGTAGATGGTTCTATTGACCGATATAAGGCACACCTTTTTGTGAAGGGCTTTTCACATGTGGAGGGTATTGATTACTCCAAGGCATTTTCTCATGTCACCAAGATGAATTCTATTCGCTTGGTACTTTCTCTTGCAGCTTCACAAGGTTGGACAGTGTATCAGATGGATGTGAAGAGTGTGTTCTTGCACAAGGATCTACATGAGGAGATCTATATGGAGCAGCCTCAAGGTTTTATGCAAGACTCTTCTCTTGTGTGTAGACTTTAGAGGTCATTATATGGTCTCAAACAAGCCCCTCGGGCTTGGTATGAGAAGATAGACTCTTTCTTGCTAGCCTCACACTTCACCCGCTGTCATTTCGATCCTACAATGTACATTAAGCGTTATGGGGATGATCTTGTGATACTTGTGTTGTATGTTGATGACATCACCATCATATGTAGATCATCTTCTATGATTCAGAGTGTTCAGAGAGCATTGATGGAGCAGTTTGAGATGACACATCTTGCACTTCTGCACTACTTTTTGGGCCTACAAGCTATTCAGTCTTTGGATGGGATCTTCATACACCAGAAAAAGTATTCTCTTGACATGCTTCAAAGATTCAACATGCTTGATTTCAAGCTTGCTCCCACACCTTTTCAGTTAGATTTTCTTTTGTGTACCACTTGCTCTCCTCCTTCGGTGGACTCCACCTTAAATGGGAAGCTTGTGGGTAGTTTGTTGTACTTGACACACACTTGTCTTGACATTTCCTTTGTGTTTGGAATTGTCTCTTTATTCTCCCATGATCCTCATGAGAGTCATTGGAAAGATTCCAAACGTATTTTGAGGTGCATTCAGGGCACTACTTCATATGGCAATCTCTATACACCAGGAGCTCCTCACATTCTTAGTTTCACAGATGTTGATTGGAGTGGTGATATAGATGGTTGGAAGTTGACTTCTGGCTTGTTTTTCTATCTTGGTTCTAGTCATATCACATGGTCTTGCAAGAAGAATATTGTTGTTGCATTATCATCTACAGAGGTAGAGTATCGAGAAGTTGTGCTAGCTAGTCAAGAGGTTTTATGGCTTTGACAAATGATGATAAAGTTTGGCTTTCCTCCTGATAGTCCCACTCTTCTTTGGTGTGACAATCAAAGTGCCATTTATATTTCCTGCAACCTAGTTGAGCATCAGTGAACCAAGCACATTGAGATCCTTATGCGTTTCATCATGCAGTTGATTCAGGATGGTTCTCTTAGCTTGGAGTATGTTCCCACTTTGGAGCAGGTTGCTGACATCTTCACTAAGACTTTTGTATCCCCGCGGTATCTTCAGCTGCATTCTATGCTTGGGGTGAAGGAATTTTTCCTTGGGGATTTCAGTGAGACCTACCGTCCTTCCTTTTTTCCTCTTTCCGCATCTTTCTATCTCTTTTTTGAGGAGGGTTTTTCCCATGTGATTTTCTCTGTTTCATAGATATTTTGTTGTGATTGGGTACCTCATCAGGCCATGTTGCCAGGACCCAAATTTGCTTTCGTCATTTTAGTTCCTTTTCTTCTTTCTTGCATTGTTTGTAGCTGCATTGTTGCTCATCTTAAGGGGGGGTGTTAGAGTGAAGAATTAATTTAATTACCTTAATTAAATTAAATTTACTACCTCTTAAGATTTCACTTTATGCACTTGCATTAGTCATTTAATAATTAAATCTAATTATTAAATGTCTATTTACCTGTTAGGGTTTCCTATTAGATTTTATGATCTCCTTCTATAAGGATTGATCCTTTATATATTTTTATTGATTCTTTTGGTTGATAATAAACTTTCACATTGTTAGAGCAAAACCCTTGTTTGTTTCCTATAGATTTCTTCCTTGTGACAGGTTTTTGCATGCAAGTTTCTTGAGCTTAATAGATTTGTTTTTCATCAAATCTTACAATAACAATCAATAACTAAAACATAAAAGAATTCTACGATCTGCTACCTTCAGTTGCATACATTCACATGTACAAAAACGCTTGAATGTTTTCTTCTCAAGTTCACATCTCTTGCATACACAACATGCATATATCACATGTAGAATCATCCTTTACATATACCATTTCAAGCTTTCATATCAATCCATGTCGGCCAAACACAATATTAATTTTCAATCTTCCAAGTAGGCCAAATAAAATTTTAAATAGGTCACCACAAGACATTGCCACGATGGATAGGAATGAAATGTGGACCACAACAAAAAATCCTTTTTCAAAATATCATGCTACTCAAATATCACAATATCTGAAGCCAAAGAACACGTTACAATGCATACTATATTGTCAAAATACAATCGTCAATATTCAAATCAATCGGGACCCAAAAAGATGTAGTACAATATGTTACAATAAGAATGAGACCAATATAAACACGACCAAAGATAGCTCAATGTAGCACAACATCCAGAGCACTTCAATTCTGGATCACCAAAGCATCAAATTGAACTTTATCCAATCAACCAAAATATCTTGACATCAATGACAACAATTAATGACAACAAAAACAATAATATCACATTCTAAAATTCTCCCCCTTTGTCATTGATGGAAACATTCATTAACAACAAAGAAAAAAAAGAAATATCAACATTAAATCCCCTTTCTTCTCCCCCTTTGACAACAATCATGAAGGGAAAAATACCCTTGAAAAACTGACTCTGCTCCCCCTAAGTGGAAGCCGCCAAGTATTGATCCAAAAGAAAATGAGAATACAATACCTTGGACCATTGCAGACTCTAGTGTATATTAGTTCTAACTAGGAAGAGGCAGAACCCCCAAATTCTACCAGAGATACTTACAAGTATCCTTACACAATGGTTTTGTGAAAATATCTCCAATCTATTCATTTGTAGCTACATATTCAAGTTTTGCCTCACTTTATATTACCTTCTCTCTCAAGAAATGATATCTAATGGATATATGTTTCATTCTAGAGTGTTGTGCTTTATTTTGGAAATGTTTATATGGCATTTGCAATCACACATAATTGAGACTGATTGATCAAATGATATGCCAATATCCTTTAATGTTTGTTTCATCCATAGTATCTGAGTGCAAGATGAGGATGTTGTAATGTATTTAGCTTCAATAGTAGATAATGATACATAATCCTATTTCTTACTCGACCATGCAACCAACTGAGATCCAAGGAAATAAGCTCCACCACTATTACTGAATAAATAAGAGGGGGGGAGGTGAATTAGTTGTTCCCAATTATCCTACAGTCCCAAATTCTTCAAGATATATATAACAACAATTTCAAACATATAAATCAACTCGGTGAAATGTAAACTGTAACTTCAAAATTTTAGTCATGTACCGAGTAGCAGTAAATTAATACTGTGATCTTACCGATCAGAGTATATAAAGTAATGTGTAAAGAAAAATAAAAATCCACAACAATCACACACATTGACACAGATTTTTAACATCAAAACCCTGCTAAGGGAAAAACCACCTGGGACCGCTAACCCAAAATATTTCACTCTTCTGAAGTGAGCTCAGTTAAGAGCCAACCCTGTTAAAGGTTACAATGCACACTATTAAATGTGACATAGTTAGAGGATTTAAAACTAATAGTTCTCTCTTGACCAATCATTCACTATGGGTTCAACAATAAAACACCCAACATTCATTAAAATGTCATAATAAATACTTTCACATCCTACTCAGTTAAGAGATTTATCTGTAACAATGGTTAAAGTGATACAGTAATGATCTGATTCAAATACAACTCTATTTGTAGATTTTTTAGATCTATGCTAAGTACATAATACCTATGATCAATTTGTTCACTTTAGTTCATCTGATTCTTCATATTCTGTTCTTCTCAGTAATGCTCTTTCCTCTATCACTTGGTAATGTCTACAGAAAATGCTCAATTACGTATTTAACTAGTTTGATCAGTCATGCATAAACTTTGCATGTGTGCGCATCACAACATCATTTCCTCACCTGATTCAAAATGAATCTCTTGTCTCTTATATAGACATAATAACTCATATAATTTTCATCCTTTATATTTTTCCTCTTAATATCCATTGTTGGTTTTGCCGCTTAAACCCTCCTCGGCAATTGTGTTAAAAACACGTTTCAATCTTCGTTGTCCGATCTTCCTTGAATTTTCACAACCATTTGATCATCATAACAAATCTTATCATTTACCTTGATATCATCAATTGTTAGCTCATCATTCTAGTTGGCCTTGGTTTGATCTAACTTCTCTATCAATATCATGTTGTGTCAGCGATCCCTAGCTCAGTTATCACTGTGCTCGGTATACACTGTTTTACTCGATGTTCACTGTCTCTCAGTGTGTACAAAAATATTCATTTACTGACCACATAAAATTTGTTTGTTCTTGATCTTCAATCCATAACAGATGTTAATGATACTCAAATAAGTTGACATAAATGACAATACATTAACTCATAATGTTTATCATTACATTAGTAACTTGGTTGACTATCAACAAAATGACTCCAAACATACAATCAATTATAGTTCATCAATCTCTTCCTTTGGCGTTGATGGAGACACAATATGAAATACACAATATAAAAATATCATAGAATACCAAACTTCTATTCTACAACTGCAAAATACAATAGCTCTCCCTAGCATGAATATAGAAAATTTGTCAGCATTAAAAACTAACCATGCAAACTCCCTATAGTTTTGACTCTTCTGTTCTTGAATCTCTCTGTAGATAGATATTTCATTTCTCTCCATTTCTCTGTAGAATCTTCTTTCCCTTTAATGGATAGATATTTCATTGAATCTCTCTCCCTTTGACAAAAATGCCAAAAACAAAATATTCAGCTCTTCAGTAGCCAAAAATATCTATGGTTTTTGGTGCAGTAAGTACCTTGCAGTACTGATATGTCTTTGTTAGTCAAGTTCAGCTTTGCATCAACATGATTGATATTCTGATTACATTTAGGTTGATGCAACCTCCTAGTCATCTTAGTGACTGATAAATAAGGGACGAACCCCTAGTCTACCCCTTAAGTACTCAAATGTATCCGTCGGTAAGGGTTTTGTGAATATGTCTGCAAGTTGTTCTTTTGATTGTACATATTCCAGTATCACTTGTTTATCTTGTACTTGTTCCCTCAAGTAGTGATATTTGATACATATGTGTTTTGTTTTTTCATGCATCATAGGAGTCTTTGAAATATTTATTGCACTCGTATTATCACCGGTTAGTGGTCTCTTCATTCATACCTTTCAAAAGTTGTTTTACCAATGCTATATTCGAATAGTTTGCAACAACAACAATAAAATATTCTTCTTCTGTAGTTGCCTAAGATATGCATCCTTGCTTTTTACTTATTCAAGTAACTAATATTTCTCCTATAAAGAATGCTCCACCAGTAGTGCTCTTTCTATCATCAATGTTCCTAGCCCAATCAACATCCATATAAAAATTCAATTCGAACTTGCCACCTCTATTATACCATAATCCATAGTCCTCAGTGTTCTTCAGATATCTAAAAATTGTTTTTACAGCAGTCATATGTGATTCTCTGAGATTAGCATAAAATCTTGCAACAATTCCAACTGCGTGTGCTATGCCTGGTCTTGTATGTACAACATACACCAATTTTCCAATTATAGATCTATACAAAGTTTGATTTACCTCAGGTGTATTATCTTCTTTTGTCAGTTTGCATCCTGTCACCATAGGTGTTCCAACAGGTTTTGATTCTTCCATTCTGAATGTCTTTAGTACTTCCTTGATGTATTTTGATTGAGTAATGTAGATACCTTCAGTCTGTTGTAAAATTTGCAAGCCAAGAAAAAAATTGATCTCTCCAAACATTGATATTTCAAATTCTTTCCTCATTTCATCAACAAATGATGTGCATAGGTTATCATTTCCTCCAAATATAATATCATCAACAAAAAATTCAGCAATAAGAGTTTTATCATCATTTCCCCCTTTCAAATACAAATTACTGTTATCACTTGTTCTAATAAATCCAATACTAATAAGATAGGAATGTAGTCATTCATACCATGCTCTCAGTGCTTGCTTCAAACCATATAAAGCTTTGTGTAACTTACATACCATGTTTGTCTGATCAGGATCAACAAATCCCTCAGTTTGTTCGATGTGTACCTCTTTTTCCACTATTCCATTAAAAATGCAAATTTAACATCCATCTGATATACTTTGAATCCTTTATATGCTACATATGCAAGTAATATTCTAACTCCTTCAAGTCTAGCAATGGGTGTAAAAGTTTCTCCATAATCAATAAATTCTTCTTGTGCATACCCTTTGCATACTAATCTTGCTTCATTTTTGGTTACATCTCCATTCTCATTCAATTTATTTCTGAATATCCATTTGGTGTCAATGACATTATTATCACTCGGTCTTGGTACTAATGTCCATGTTTTGTTTTTCTATATTTTTTCAATTTCTTCACTCATTGCATTAATCCATTCTTCATTTTCAAGTGCATCTCTAACATTCTTAGGCTCAAATTCACAAATCAAACATGCGTTGTCTTTCAACTTACTTCTAGTCATCATACCATCTTTTTATCTCCTATAATTTGATTTTGTGGATGATTTTGTCTTACATATTTTGCAAGTTTAGGTTCAATTCTTTGTTCTTAACTGTTTTCTCCAGTCGGTTCATTGTGATCTTGATCATGATCTTCAGTTGTATCATTTTCCTGATTCTCAGTTGGTGCTTCCTGTTGCTTGGTGTATAGTTGGAAAATGGAAGCACTTCCATTGTAGACTGGTTTAGCCTTCCGAGTAAGTGGTTTTGGGGTCATTTCAAGCACCTTGAATGGGTTCCTGATTTAGACCTGGCTTTCCCCCTATTCTGCCCATATTCTTCACCTCTCTCTAGCCAGTTTCTGGCATTCTGGACTGCAGATTTGAGATCTTTTACCTCAGGGTCAAGGTCAACCTTTTAGGTCTATTTCAACCTTGACCCTGACCTAGGTCAAGGTTGACCTCACCCCTGACCTAGGTCAAGGTTGACCTCGACCTTGACCCAGGGTCCATATTTCAGGGTCCCACAGTTTCTGGATGTCGGTCTTTGCAAAAGTTAAATCCCACTTCCGAGTCGGGTGTTTCGGGTTTCAAAGTGATGATTCCTAAATTATGTTTAATATAGGTCCTCTCATAGGGGTAAAGGCTTTAATGGGAGTTTAATTCTCCTATTTTGGCCTCCTTAGAAGATTGTGCTCTAATTTCATATAAAAGGGAGCCTTTCTCCTCTCATTTTCTCTAAGTCCTCTATTGAAGCCTAAGCATCATCAAGAAATTGAGAAGCATTATCAAGTGAAGTTCAAACATGCAATCAAGCAATATTTGAAGCAAGGATTCATCCATCATCAAGCATTCAAGCATTCATTTTCATCAAAGAGATCCATGGGAGGCCATTAAAGGATTCAAGCTATATAGTGCCCTTTTGGTGATCTCTCCATCCATCTTCTTCCAAGCCTCTTCATACTCAAGAAACCATTCAAGATTTGGTGTTGGAGATCTACAAGAAATTGATTGAAGACATCCTACATTCTAAATTCTAGATCCATTGGTGCATACCTACTTGTGGATTCAAGGATTCAAATCCTCCACAAGGAATTTTACAAGCAAGGTGAATTTATGCATTTACTTTGTTTACTTCTGCAATTTAAATTACATATTTAAGGTTAATTCCAAAACTAGGGTTTGACCAAGGCAAACCCCTCCCCCCCAACAAAAAAATCTCTTTTTCTTGCAGGTTCATGTTCAAGATTGAAGATTTGAACTCAGATCTGGATACCCTTTTTAGCGAACTATCGGGATCCGTAAATAGATTTTCTGTCAGACCTGTGCAGGTCAGGGTCGAGATTATTAGGTTAGGGGTGAGATTAGTGGGTCAAGGTCAAAATTTTTCTTAATATGATGTCGGATAAAAAAAATATTTTTGGGTTTTGTTCGTCTCTGCATTCCGGTTCCGAATCATACTTCAAATTTTCCAAAAATAGAGTACAGACCTCAGAAAACAACATTCTTCAGATTTGCAATTCTTTAAGGTTGGTACTTCCTCTCATTATTTTCAATTATTGTTATATATCATATCTCCTTAATCATAAAACAAAATTTAAGATCTTCTTCCTTACTCTCATTTCCAAATGATTGATTCATTTGTGCATTGATCCTTCTTTAGGGTTAATCAATTTGGATCTTTCATTTGTGCATTTGGGGATAAAAGAGGAACATCTTAT